>CAUYQG010003240.1:0-28983 GCA_963574415.1 Tarsius wallacei
CTACAAAGAAGATACCTGCACACGAATGTTTATTGCAGCTCTTATTCACAATAGCAAAAACACAGAAACAACCATGTTGCCCATCAAAGCTGGACTGGATAAAAAAAATCTGGTACATATACACAATGGAATATTATGCAGTCATAAAGAAGGACAAAATTATGCACTTCACAGCAACTTGGATGGACTTAGACTCTATAATACTCAGTGATTTGTCACCGAAACAAAGAACTGAGTACCACATGTTCTCATTCATAAGTGGACCCTGAACATTTACCATAATACTATTAGGAAGGGACTGGGAGTAGCCAGAAACTGCCAGGGGAGGGAAGTGGGGCACATAACATCAATAAGGGTACTTGATCTCAAACCAGGCAAAGTGGGGACAAAAGGGAGGTCCAAACTTCACCTGTACAATGACCATTTGTATACCTAATCCTGAATTGTACCCCACATCTTTAAAATAAAATAAATGTTTTTTAAAAACTAAATATTAAATGAGAAAAAAGAAAGTAAGCCTCCAACTTAGCTGGAATCTTCCAAAAAATGAAAGTATAGTAGGAAAGGGTAAGAAATTTAGAGACAAAAGGAACTGTCTCATCTTCTCAATAGGTGTGGGAAAAGGTGGTGGTTAGACTGGATCTTGACCTATTTCTCAGCAAGGTTTTATTAAGTTTCACAAGTGATACAAGGAATTTTAACTCCCCATACACTTGTTTTCTGTATGAGTTTTCCTTTAACATGTACCTTGCCCAGACAGGCCTGAATAAAAGCTTTGATCAAAAAATAAAAACTCAAAAACAAAAAAACAGGAGAGTATGCAAATATTTATCTGATCTTTCTCAAGAAGGCTTAAGTCACTGTAAAATATTTTATGCAATAGGCTTCTCAATTTTCTAAAACTCTTCTCCAACTTAGAGTTTACATTTTAAATATGCATTTGATATCTCTATTCATGCATTATAGCCATCTATTTTTTTCTTAACTAAATGGCTTCATCTTTATCTTATCTAAACCACTTCTAGTACCAAAGATATGTTAAATTTATTGATTTACTGCTAGGCTGCCATTTAACAAACTACTTTTAAGGGAAGATGGAGATATTAAATATGAACTACTCTACACTCTGTTTCAGGACTGTGTTTTGAATCTAGTAGTTAATGAGTTTATAATGAGCAAGTCATCTGCAGTAAATGAGGATGCTAATTGTTCTTCCTGTAATGCTGATTTTCACATGTGATCTCAATGTATTTTACTAATTGCCTGGTGGGCATTGTGGCTGTCAGATGTGAAGAAACAAGTCTCTGGTCTTATTGGTTAGGCAGGCTTAAAACGATGAGCAGGTGAAGGTTAATTGCAGCTTCTCAAGCAGTTGGTTTTATCGTTGACATTTTGGCAGGACTAATGGGCTTTGCAGAATATACAAACTTTAGGCACAGTGACACACTGAGATCTTATTTACCAGCAGAAAATCATAAATATCTTTATCAGAAAAAAAATCAGTCAATCTTAAAAACTTCTGAAGCCCAGCCAAAACTTTACACCACTACCCAATTCCATGTCTTCAAGATTTCAACTCAGACCAATAACTAACACATATGCTGGGAGTAAGCTTAGCTGCCCATCATCCTAATATAGGGACATTTTGCTCTCATGTCAAGAGAATCTAAGCATCTGCTCTCCATGCCTTTGGTATGGAGAAAGAGAAAATCCCAAGGAATTAGATGAGACACCAAGTCCAGGAGAAATTGGGTTGCCAAATTAGGGATTACAGAGGCACATTCGGTGACAAGGAGGCCACATGGATTACACATAGTGCTTTTTGCTTTGTTCTTCCCCTCTTTTCTTTTTCTTTCACCCCACACCTTTAGAGGTCTCAGGCATCAGGCTTTATTTTGAGCCTCTTGCCAGGTTTCTGATGGTACCAAATAAAATATAATAATAGCTGGGGTACATGCCGGGTAAAAACTTGCAAGACTATAAAAGGAGAACAACTAAGGAATATCAGTTCTCCCACAAAATTCATCTAGGCCAATATATTTTTATAAGCTGAATTTTCCTGGAACTAGGCTATTACTAACAATAACAATAATTCCCTGGGTTTGTTTGTTTTTTTCTTTTACATGTTAACATCTCTCAATTCAAAACACATCTTACAATACATGTCAAAAGAAACTCACTACATATACACAATGGAATATTACACAGTCATAAAGAACAAAATCATGGACTTCGCAGCAACCTGGATGGACTTAGAGTCTATAATACTGAGTGATCTTTCACAGAAACAAAGAATTGAGTATCACATGTTCTCACTCAGAAGTGGATCTTGAACAACTATCGTAATACCATAAGAAAAGGAATGACAGTAGCGGGAAACTGCAGGGGTATGGGGGAGCAAGGAGGTGGGATTGGCAGTAGTGGGAAACTGCTTGAGGAAGAGGGGGCCACACCTCATCAACAAGGGTACCTGCACAATGAATATTTGTAAACCTAACACGGAATTGTACCCCACAATCTTAAACTTAAAAAATTAATAAAAAGAAAAGAAACTCACCAACCACAGAGAGCAGTGGTTCTCAATCTTTTCTGCACACTGAAATAATCTGGGGAACTTTAAAAATACTGATGCCAGGCTACTAATCTAATGGGTCAGGGGTGCAGCCTGAGAATCTGGAATTTTGTACATTCCCTGGGTGACTCAAACACGTACCTAGGGTTGAAAGCCCAGATGTAAGGAATGAGTGGGTAGTATATACTCAGAACAGTTGTTATTACCTGCATGTTTGGAAAAATATAAGATGGGGAGTATCGTTTCATCAGTCTGTTACTTCTGTTATTTGCCTTGATAGGTGGTAAGCTTAAAGTCATATCATAATTATCACTTGAATGATCTTTTAAAATAGTCCATTATAATGCAGTATAGAAAAAATATATTGCAAAAATTAATAAATCATACTGAATAATGTACATACTGAATAATGTACAATTGAAATAATAGTCATATACTGGATAATATAATTAATAAAATTGCCAAGGTGCTAAGAACAGATCACCTCAAATCTAGGAAAAGTTGTTGCAACCAACTGAAATGTCAAGAAGACGTATCATTCAGATGTCCAAACCTGTCAAAAGCTTCCAGCTACTTCTCAGAAAGTCTCTTTACTCCAACTATTTATAATTCAATTATCAGCAACAATAAAAACAAAATAGCTAAGGGCCAGACTCAGAGGCTCACGCCTGTAATGCCAGTACTTCGAGGATTGCCTGAGCCCAGGGGTTTGAGACCAGCCTGGGCAACTTGGTGAGACCTCATCTCTACAATAAATTAAAAAATTAGCCAGGTATGGTAGCACATGCCTATGGTTCCAGCTACTTATAAGGTTGAGGTGGAAGGATCACGTGAGCCCAGCAGGTCAAGGATGTGGTGGCCATGAGCGTGCCACTGCACTCCAGCTTGGGCGATGGAGTGAGATTCCAACTCAAAGAAAAAAAAAGTAGTCAATGGGAAATGGAGAAAAAAGTTGTATACTTTTTTTTCCTTTTTAAAATCTTTTATTTTAAAGATGTGGGGCACAATTCAGGGTTAGGCATACAAATGTTCATTATGCAGGTACCCTTGTTGATGAGGTGTGCTCTCCCCCTGCCCCAATAGATTCCCACTACTGCCAATCCCACTCCCCCACCAGCAGTTTCCCACTACTGCCAATCCTTTCCTTACAGTATTACAATAATTTTTCAAGGTCTGCTTATGAGTGAGAATATGTGGTACTCAGTGCTTTGTTTCTGTGATAGATAACTCAGTATTATAGACTCTCTAAGTCCATCCAAGTTGCTATGAAGTTCATAATTTTGTCCTTCTTTATGGCTACGTAATATTCTATCGTGTATATGTACCACATCTTTTTTTCCAGTCCTCTTTAGATGGGCAGCACCGTTGGTTCCATGTTTTTGCTATTGTGAACAATGCTGCAATAAACGTGCATGTGCAGGTATCTTTTTCATAGAGTAATTAGAGTTCCTCCTGGTATATTCCCAGTAAGGGGATTGAGGGATCATATGGAAGGTTGATTTTTAGATCTTTTAGGAATTGCCACACTTTTCCACAGAGCCTTACTGGTTTATACTCCCACCAACAGTGTAGAAGTGTTCCCTTTTCGCTGCATCCTCTCCAGCATCTGTTGTTTTTTGAGTTATTGAAAATGGCCATCCTGACCGGGGTTAAGTGACATCTCCGTGTGATTTTAATTGGCATTTGTTTGATGACTAGTGAGGTTGAGGATTTTTTCATGTATCTGTAGGCTGCTTGTATGTCTACTCTTGAGAAGCGTCTATTCATATCTTTTGCCCACTTTGTAATGGGTTTGTTTGCTTTTTTCTTTTCAGCACGTTTGAGTTCCTTGTAGATCCTAGATGTTAGGCCTTTGTCAGGCATATAGTTGGCAAATATTTTTTCCCAGTCTGTGGGCTGTCTCTCTACTCTCTTGATGGTTTCGTTGACTTTGCAGAAGCTTGTCAGTTTGATAAGGTCCCATTTGTCTATCTTATCTCTTATGGCATGGACACTTGGGGTTTTGATCAGGAATTGGTTGCCAGTTCCAATTTCCATAAGAGTGTCTGCTGCATTTTCTAAAGTTCTTATAGTTTGAGATTTTACGTTTAGCTCTTTCATCCATTCAGAGTTGATTTTTGTGTATGGTGATAGGTAGGGGTCTTGTTTTAATCTTCCACATGTGATCAGCCAGTTTTCCCAGCACCATTTACTGAATAGGTTGTCCTCTCCCCAGTGGTTGTGGTTGGAGTCTTTGTCGAAGATGAGTTGGTTGAGAAATTGAGGTTTTGCTTTTGGAATCTCTATCCTGTTCCATTGGTCTATATGCCTGTTCTTGTACCAATGCCAGGCTGTTTTGATTATTGTAGCTTTATAATAAAGTTTAAAGTCTGGGAGTGTGAGACCTCCCACTTTGTTGTTTTTTTTAATTGTTGTTGTTTTGTTTTGTTTTGTTTGCTTAGGTTTATTTTGTCTATTCAGAGTCATTTATGTTTCCATATGAATTCCTGTATTGTCGTTTCCAGGTCTGAGAAGAATGCTGCTGGTAATTTAGTGGGTATTGTGTTAAATCTGTAGATTGCCTTGGGCAGGATGGACATCTTAACAATGTTGTATTTGGCTTTGATTTTCTCCAACAGAACTTATATATTAAGCCAGTGGAACATCTTACAATCTCTAAAAAGAGTTTCTTGCAATTGAGAAATCCAGTTGCCCTCCATATCCACAACTTCTGCTTGAGTGGATTCCACCAACCATAGATCAAAAGTATTAAAAAAATATATACAAATAAAAAATACAGTACAGCAACTATCTACATAGCTTTTACAATGTATTAGGTATTATATGTAATCTACAGATGATTTAAATAAAGTATACGGGAAGATGTGCATAGACTGTATTCAAAAACTATGCCTTTTTATATGGGAACTTGAACCTCCGCAGATTGTAGTATCCCAGGGGATCCTGGAACAAATCCCCCATGGATACAGAGAGGTAACGGTGCTCTAGTCAAATCATCACCATATGCTGAGCATCTTATTGTTTTCCCAGCTATATACTAAGGGCTTTTATTGAATCATCTTACTAAATCCTCATCTTCTGCACTGTTATTATTACCATTTTAGGAATGAGGAAATAGAAGCAAAAGAAGGTAAGTAACTTGCCCATGTCACATAGTAGGCAAGTATTAGAGCCATAATCTGAACCCAAATTCTCTAACTCCATGCTCTTAATTTGTAGATTATATGACACTATGATTGCTGCACCTAGGATATACCATAGACAACACACTCATTCATCCAATAAATATTTAATGAGTGCCTCTTAAGTACTAAGCACTGTTATGCCTCTGCTGTTACTAGGAATACAAGTAAATAAAATAGACAAGGTCCCTACCTTCTTAGAGCTTATATTCTAATAGGGAAATACAAATAATAGGTAAACACATAAAAATCAAGATAATTTTAATTAATAATAAGTACCACACAGAATTCAACAGGCTAATGAAACAAAAGTTACGGAGTGGTCAGCATTGCTCTCTGAAGAGGTGATATTTGGTCTGAAGAAGCCAGGGCAAGGAGCAGTGGTAAAGGCCTTGGGGCGGGAAGGAGCTTGGTAAGTCCCAGGAACTACTTTCAGGGAGGCTGAGGTGCAGTGAGCGGGAGGAGGGAGGAGAGCCCACCCGCTGAGGCAGGGAACAGGCAGGCACAGACTCCTGCAGGGAGGCCCCAGCAGACTTGGCACACCAGTTAGGAGTCCGACTCTGGCACAGATGGAATGTGTGAGAAAGACATGAGGGTCAGAAAGACGGGGACCAGGGCAGGTAAGGGGGTCTAGGAAGCAAGATGAACATGACGAGCATTTGATCTTCTCCGAGTCCCCCAAGGGAGCACAAAGGCATCAGCTCTCTCATCTTTCTTGCCTGGGCCCTGTGTCTGCCTCTTAGCTGAGAGAGGGCAGGACTTCATGATTTAGAATCCCAGCCACTGAATTCAATCTGAGTGCTGTTTCCAGAAAGGTGGGGATGGGCTCTGGGCAGCAGAATGAGCGGGATCTCCCACACCACGATCAAGTATTTGGAACTTACGCCAAATGTAGCAGGAAGCCATCCCCAGTTTCTAAGCAAAGTGAAGTAATAGGCTATATCTATGGAGTGTTTTGGAAAATTAAATGCTGCTTAAGTCTGGGCCTTTAATTTCTGGGATTTTGTTTGTTTGTTTGTTTACAAAGCAAATGTTTTAGAAATGGCAGAAAGCAACGAGACATTTACAGCCACAGCAGACAATCAACAGTGAGAGAGGAAGTTCTTTTCAGTATTGGCTTTCTGTCTCAGAATACCAAACGCTCGCAACTGATCTAGCTCAAATAACAACAGAGTTTTCACAACGCCTGTAGAAACTGGGACCACAGCCAATTTTACTTGATACATCTTTTCCAAGCAATGAACACAAGAAATTGCTGCCTCGAAGCTATTCGAAACCGAGCTGGGAATTTTTTTCTCATGACCTAAAGATCCACACAGATTGTTTTAAAAAGAAAATTATTCTTTGGGTCTTACTGATCTGAAAATCTGTCTCAACATGGACTCTAGGGTCGCAAAAACTCAATTCCCAGCCTAGGTCAATCACTTACCAGACATGAGCTTAGTTAATGAGCCTCAATAGCTTTCGTTTTTCATACACTGAAGATAGTAATATCTACATTAAATATACATCATGAGTATGTTTGCAGTGAGGATATGGAGGGAAAAAATGGTTCACAAAGGGCTTTGGCCTTGGGTCATTTTAAAAGATTTATGTTCCTTAAGTATAGTTTCCACCAATACTTCCTAGGGCAGGTAATAATAACTACCACTTTAGTGCTCACGGTGTGCCCGGCACTATTTGGAGCATTTCATATTTATTAATTTCATCTATACAACAACCTCATGAGATTGGCATTAAGATGATCCCCATTTAAAAACGGGGACACTGGCTGGGCTTGGTGGCTCAGCCTGTAATCCCAGGACTTTGGGAGGCTGAGGCGAGTGGATTGCTTGAGCCCGTGGGTTCGAGACCCAGCCGGGCAACTTGGCGAGACCTCGTCTCTACAATAAATCAACAACTAGCCGGGCGTGGCTACTTGGAAGGCTGAGGCGGAAGGATCGCAGGAGCCCAGCAGGTCAGACTGCAGTAAGACTGGGCACTCCAGGCTGGGCAAGAGTGAGACTCCAACTCAAAAAAAAAAAAAAAATGAGGAAACTGTAGCAAATGGTTTATGAATTTTCCCAAGGTCCCGCAGCTGGTAAGAGACAGAGCGATTTGAACCCCCACATGTTGGTTCTGGGGCTTTCACTCTTGACCGTGCTGTTCTGCTTTCCAAATAGCAGAGAAGCACGAACTCACACTTCCCCGGTGGGCTGCTTAACTCTCTTCCTCCCTCAAGGGCAAAGTTGTAACATGTGGAGTAACAAAATTCCAATTTTATGTATGTTTTTTGGATACTCAAAAATAGATTTAAAGCATTTTCAAAGTTTAAATTTTGGTTAGCAGCACTTTATGTGAATATAAATTCTCTGGAGGCAGAGATGATGTCTTCTTCAATATTATTTTGTGCACCCATTGTTCCCTATAAGCCGTCCCATGGGCATGTGAACCAAACCACAACTACCCATGCACACATCTTTAACATTCAATTATTAGTATTATTATTTTGAGTTGGAATCTCACTCTGTCGTCCCGGCTGGAGTGCAGTGGCACACTCACGGCCACCCCAGCGTCGACCTGCTGGGCTCCAGCGATCCTTCCGCCTCAGCCTTCTAAGTAGCCGCAACTACAGGCGCTTGCTACCACACCCGACTAATTTTTTATTTATTGTAGAGACGAGGTCTCGCCAAGTTGCCTGGGCGGGTCTCAAACCCACAGGCTCAGGCAATCCACTCACTTCAGCCTCCCAAAATGCTGGGATAACAGGCTGAGCCACCGAGCCCGGCCAACACTCAATATTGAGCAAATCTTCATGGCTCCATCTGTTCACTAGACTGGCATGGATGGCATGAAGAAGACCTTATCAACTGAGATCACAGAGTGACTTAGGAGGACAGGGAAATAGGTCTTCTCTCCATTTTCTAGAGCAGATTTAGATGGTTTCTGTCTAGGACTTCGAAACATTCTGCTAGAGAAGTCATCCCAGGCCAGGTATGGTGGCTCATGCCTATAATTCTAGCACTTTGGAAGACTGAGGCAGGAGGATTGCTTGAGACCAGGAGTTCCAGACTTACCTGGGCAACATAACAAGACCTCGTCTCTACAAAAAAATAAAAAAATAAAAAATTAGCCAGGTGAGCTGGCATGCGCCTGTAGTCCCAGCACCTTGGGAGATTTGAGGCCAGGAGTTCTAGACCCACGTGGGCAACGTAACAAGACCTAGTCTCTGCAAAAAAAACAAAAATTAGCCAGGTGAGTTGGCACATGCCCTTGGTCCCAGCAACTTGAGAAGCTGAGGCAGAAGGATGGTCTGAGCCCAGGAGATTGAGGCTGCAGTGAGCGTTATGGTGCCACTGCACTCCTGCCTGGGTGACAGAGTGAGAATCCGACTCTAAATAAATAAGAAAATAAATAATAGCCGGGCTCGGTGGCTCAGCCTGTAATCCCGCGCCTTGGGAGGCTGAGGTGAGTGGATTGCCTGAGACGGCGGGTTCGAGAGCCGCCTGGGCAAGCAAGACCTCATCTCTACAATAAATCAAAAACTAGCCGGGCGTGGTAGCGTGCGCCTGTAATTCCAGCTACTCGGAAGGCTGAGGCGGAAGGATCGCTGGAGCCCAGCAGGTGGAGGCTGTGGTGGCCGAGAGCAGCCACTGCACTCCAGTCTGGGTGACGGAGTGAGACTCCAACTCAAAAAAAAAAAAAAAAAAAGAAAAGAAAAGAAAATAAATAAGAACTGGTCTCCCTGCAGCCTGGCGCTGGCCCTCACAGAGGATCACCAAGGTAGCATAAAGAGGCCCTCCTCTCTAGGACCATTTTCCCTACCTAGCATCCTGGAGGACGGAGAACAAGGACAGCCTCAGGCAAACTTCCAAAGTAAGCAAGGTGTGCCTTTGGCGCACTCTCGCTTTCTTTTCTATGCCTGACACTTCTCACCAGGAGCCCAGTGTCCAAAGTGTGGACAGTGTTCAACAGCTACAACTCACCCCATACCTCCAGAGCCCTCCATAGTGTGGTATCTTTTCCATTTCCTTCATTATTCAAATCTCCCAGTCTTCGATGTCCAGGTTATTGCTGATCAAGGAATAACCTCTAATCTAGTTTCCTACAACTTTTCACTAGGAAATTCATAAATGCTTCTTAAACGTATAAAGTTTCAACAGCATCTGAAATCCTGTCAACATTTTGACAGTGCTGTTTTATAAAAGGGCCATATATGCAAAGTGGCACTCAAATATATGCAAAGTGGCCCCCAAATGCTGAAGGAGCTGAGAAACCAAAGAAGGAGGCAGACAAATAAAATTGTTGGTATAAGATGATTTATTAGGGGAAACTTACAGACAGAAGTGTGGTGGTGGGTGGCTACAAGACAGGCAGATATCTGCACTGCAACCCCCAGACCCAAGCCTCATATTCTGGGTAGAAAAGTATATGTGCTCTGGAAAGAATATGTAGACAGCTATGGGCATCACAGTCTATGATTTCTGCAACAGTATCAAATGTTGTTTTACAGGAAACTTACAATAAATAGGGTTTTACGTAAAGATTAATACATATAACCGAATATTTTAGAAGCATTCTCGGACTTGGGGTTAAAATCAGCACATTCGCTGATTTGGGGACCACTTTGTATATATGGCCCTTTCACAAAACAGCACTGTCAAAAAAGGTTGACAGGATTTCAGATGCTGTTGAAAGTTTATAAGTTTAAGAAGCATTTATGAATTTCCTAATGGGAAGTTGTAGGAAACTAGATTAGAGGTTATTCCCTGATCAGCAATAACCTGGACGTTGAAGACTGGGAGATTTGATTTAAAATAAAGTCACTCCCCTACCCAAGGCAATCTACAGATTTAACGCAATACCCACTAAATTACCAGCATCATTCTTCTCAGACCTGGAAACAACAATATAGAAATTCATGCGGAAACCTAAATGACCACGAATAGTCAAAGCAATCCTCAGCAAAAGAAACAAAGTGGGAGATACCACACTTCCAGACTTTAAACTTTATTATAAAGCTACAATAATCAAAACAGTCTCGCACTGGTACAAGAGCAGGCATGTAAACCAATGGATCAGGATAGAGATTCCAGAAGCAAAACCTCAATTTCTCAACCAACTCATCATCAACAAAGCCTCCACTAACAACCACTGGGGCGAGGTGAACTTATTCAGTAAATGGTACTGGGAAAACTGGCTGACCACATGCAGAAGATTAAAACAAGACCCCCGTCTATCACCATACACAAAATTCAATTATAAATGAATCAAAGACCTAAACGTAAGATCTCAAACTATAGGAACCTTAGAAAATGCAGGAGACACACTTGTGGAAATTGGAACTGGCAACCAATTCCTGATCAAAACCTCAAATGTCCATGCCATAAGAGATAAGATAGACAAGTGGAACCTGATTAAACTGAAAAGCTTCTGAAAGCAAAAGAAACCTTCAACAGAGTGGGGAGACAGCCTACAGAAAGGGAAAAAATATTTGTTGACTGTATATCTGACAAAGGCCTAACATCCAGGATCCAAAAGGGACTCAAATGTGCTGAAAATAAAAAACAAAAAACAAACAAAAAAACAGCCCTGTTACTAATTGTGCAAAAGATATAATAAGCACTTCTCAAAAGAAGACATTCAAGCAGCCAGAAGATACATGATAAAATGTTCAGTGTCACTAATCATCAAAGAAATGCAAATTAAGACCACCCTGAGATATCACCTAACTCTAGTCAGTATGGCCATTATCAATAATTCAAAAAACAACAGATGCTGGAGAGGATTCCGGGAAGACGAAATACTTCTGCACTGTTGGTGGAGGGTGAATACTAGTACAACCTCTGTGGAAAACAGTTTTGTGATTCCTAAAAGATCTTAAAATCGACCATCCATACGACTCCACCAGACCGCTTCTGGGAATATATACAGAGGAACTCAAATCACTCTATGAAAAATATACCTGCACATGCATGTTTATTGCAGTGTTATTCACAATAGCAAAAACATGGAACCAACTGTGCTGCCCATCAAATAAGGACTGGATAAAAAAATGTGGTACCTATACATGGTGGAATATTACATAGCTATAAAGAAGGGCAAAATTATTAACTTCACAGCAACTTGGATGGACTTAGAGTCTATAAAACTGAGTGATCTGTCACAGAAACATGTACCACATGTTCTCACTCATAAGTGGACCTTGAACAATTATACTATAAGAAAGGGATTGGCAGTAGTGGGAGACTGCCAGGGGAAGGGAGCACACTTCATCAATAAGGGTACCTAATCTCAAACCAGTTGAATTGGGAACCAATGTGAGACCCAAACTTTACCTACACAATGACCATTTGTATGCCTAACCCTAAATTGTACCCTGCAACTTTTAAATAGACAAACAAAACAAAAACAAATAATAATAAATGATTAACCTAATATGCATATCATTTTGAAGGAATCCATTTATAAAAACATTTCTACATATGAAATAGCAGAAGCAAAATTTTTTGTTCATTTATAATTTTGGCAACATTGCCTTATTCTCTGAAAAATTGTAGCAATTTGAATGTATATCCACTTTTACTGTTTTTCAACAACTTGATAGGTTTACCCAAACTGTTATACAACTTGGTTTTAAATAAATTTAGTTTTGAATTCATTTATCACAAACTACATTTCTAGATTTCTCTGTCAATATCAAAATCTGTGTCTTTTTACGTTATATTGTACTATATCAATACTGTTTATTCTATAATATATACATTAAATATGTACAGATTGAGTATTTCTTACCTGAAATGTTTGGTACCAGAAGTGTTTCAGATTTTGGATCAGATTTCAGAATATGTGCATGATCCTTAGAATCTCTAATCTGAAAATTTCAAATCTGATATGCTTCTTTGAACATCATGTTGGCACTCAAAAATCTTTGGATTTTGAAGGATTTCAAGCTAATCATTAAAGAAATGCAAATTAAAACCACACTGAGATACCACCTAACTCCAGTCAGGATGAACATGATTAATAGATAAAAAAACAACAGATGCTAGAGAGGAAGCATAGAAAAGGGAACGTTTCTACACTGTTGGTGGGAGTGTAAATTAGTACAATCTCTGTGGAAAACAGTGAGGCAACTTCTAAAAGATCTAAAAATCAACCTTCCATATGATCCAGTAATCTGCCTTCTGAGAATATACCTGGAGAAACTCAAATCATTCTACAAAAAAGAAAGATACCTGTGCATGCATGTTTATTGCTGCATTATTCACAATAACAAAAACATGGAAAGAGAACTGAATACAAAAATATGGTACATAAGCACAATGGAATATCATGCAGCTAGAGAAGGACAAAATTATGGACTTTGTAGCTACTTGGATGAATTTAGAGTCTATAATACTCAGTGATCTATCACAGATACAAAGAGCTGAGTACCACGTGTTCTCACAAATGGACCCTGAACATTTATCATAATACTACGTGAAAGGAATTGGCAGTAGCAGATCACTGCCAGAAGAGGGAGGGAGGAGGGCACCATAACATTAATAACAGTACCTGATCCCAAACCAGGAGAAGTGAGGACCAATGGGAGGCCCAAACTTCACCTATATGATGACCACTTATGTACCTAACACTGAATTGTACCCCACATCTTTAAAAAGAAAAGTGAGAAAGTAGATTATCTCATGTCCTCTTGTACCACTTGATGACTCCTTGTTTTCAGGTGTCTCTCTCTTTGCAGGTGAAATATATTTGCCTTTAGGGGTACCCAATAATTTGGGCTATCAAAAGCCGTATGATAAACACTGCATTTTCCTGGAATATCTTAACTGGCTGGAGGGAGTGGGGTAGGGGTGGAGTCAGTATGTGTTATTTAACTTGTACATAATTTAAAGCTTTAAATTTATACAGCAAACTAGAATATAATATGAAGTGGAATGCAAACTTCACATTAATTTTTTAATATAGAAAACATGAGCCTTCAAAAAAATTTTATACATGAAGGAAGCACTTTTAGGCCAAATTTCTACCCACTGCTGTGTGTACATATTCATCCTGCTGCAGAGTTATTTCAAGGGAAAAGTATGAGAGGCACATAATTGTATATTATCTTTTATGTCTTCAGTTACTTAGTTGACTCTTTTTAATCTCTTTTGTGTGTGTTCTATATTTTGTGACAAATACAGATATACTACATATGTGTATATATATAATTGATAAATATTAGCATCGTTTGAATATTATACACTCGCTATACAGAAACTTACACTCCCCTCCTACACCTTCGGTATAAATATATTGACACATATTTTCAGCTAAAAAGTCATCATCCCAGTACTACTATGCCTGCAATGTCATACAGCTATTATGAGCAATAATCTTTTGCAAGTGTTCAAAGGCAGTTAGGCAGGTGGAGAGCTGTAGTAAGACAAGATTTAGGCAAGCCAAAGCAACTGTGTGATTCAAATTTGTGTCTGTCAACATTTAGAAAGAGGCAGCTTGTTGTTGCCTGGATTTCCAGACCCAAGGCATTTGTTTATTTGAACTTGTAACATAGATAAAGCCTTACTCTTTCACCTCACATTTTATTATTTTAGAAAGGGTATTTATGTTAATTGTATATCACAAAACAAACTAAGATGCATGAAAAAAAGAGTTACTGATTTTCCCCTTCTCCTTCCACCCCCACATTCTTTTTAATGATCATACAAATATACATAAGCATACATGTACATAGGACTCTTAGATGTAAATGGGATTGTAACATACACAATGCATTTCTCACTTAACATATTATGAATGTTCCTGCAGTTCATAGATATGTATCTAATTCATTTTCAATTTAAAAAAATGTATTACCTAATATGAAATACCATAAGTGATTCAATGATTTGATTCTGGCTTGTTTGTTTACTTACGTGTTTGTTAATCGCTATAAAAATATCCTGCTATAATAGCCTTTTATAAATATCTTTATATAGTGGAAACTTTTTTCTTATTATAAGGTATATATATGGTATATATTATATATATACCATATATATAATATATATAAGGTATATATTACATATTATAAGGTATATTTTGAAAGAGCCAATGATATGTTTCTTTTTAATCTTGAAATTGATTTATTTAATATACATTGACCTATACTTTATTCTATTAGCCTGATCTAGTTGTCTTTTCCTAGGCCAGTAACATAGTTTTGATTACAGTTTTTGGTAGAGATGACAATTACTCTTCAATATCTAGTTGTTCCTTTTTTTTCCTATATACACCACTAGAAGTCACTTCTCATTCCTCCTGCATTTAGAGGAGGCCAAATGATTAGTGACTACTCTCCAAGGAGGCTTAGGAAAAGTAAGACTTTTCCATCTTTTTGCCAAACACTGGATGAATGAAGAGCCTCAGAAAGAAGAACCCCAAGATAGAAAGAACACAGTGTGTGCCCGTTTATTAAGGTATTGCTTCTCAACTTCAATCCACCCTCTTTGTCCTGCTTTGTTACATTGAAACCAAAGCCTATAAACAATTCTTCTTTTCCAGATGGCACAAGATTAAGCACCAGGTTAAGCTTTGTCAGTAGAAGGCATTAAAGGGGGCACTCTAAGAGAAAGGGATTTCTCTTCCTGATTCTGAGGTGGTTTTTCTGTTGATTCTTGCAGCACATAGCACCTGGTGGCACAGGCTCCTGGCAAGTTTTCCAGACACCCCAGCAGACAACTTCCCTGAGAGTTCAGGGGCACAACCCAGCTCTCAGTGAGTCTTGCTAATGCAGATTCTGGCTTCTAGCCCCAACAGGTGGCACCTCAGCAAACCTATCCACTTCCAATGGGACACATTATCTCCAAAGATCTCTGACTCTTAGCCTGGGAGTGGCAGGATCTTCCAAGTTTGTTCATTTCCTTGGTACTGTGCCTCAGCCCTAAAGATAGTGACTAACTCCTCAGTTCTGCTGTTCCTTCCTCTAGTCTTTAGAGTTCTCTCTATGCCTCAGTAGTTGTGGGGTAAATGCAGGGCGTATATCCCGCTCCCCCTCCCTTGCTGATGACTGTTTCCAATCAGGAGGATGAACCCTGGTCAAGGCCTGCTTGGAGCTATGCACACCCATGTACTCAAGGCAGTTACTAAAGAGCAAACACTCTTGGTCCTGCTTCTTTGCACGTAATGCTATTGTTTGTGTTTTGTTCCCCTTCCCACACTGGGGGTGTATAATCTCTTCCCACGTCTAGTGAGGTGTGGAGAACTTTGTACTGAGCAGCTGCCATAGGTCCTTCCTGTAAGTATCAATAAACCCATGTCTTTACCAACCTGTCCTCCAGATGATTTCTTTGGAATAGGTAAATATTATGCGATCACCCTGTCTGATCTGGGGTTCTGGTAATACAGTAGTTAACCCCCTTATTCAATAAATCTTTATATTAAAGCTTCCCTGCTCAAACAACTAGTTGAGTTTCTGTCTCCTGACTGATACAACGCATCTCCAAATGACTGCTAGCAAAAGTCCTCCTGCTTCTACCACTTATTACATGAGTAGGAACTAATTGTGGTTCTAAAATTTGGAGGATGCTGGCTACAGCAATCAGACTACTTTGAACAACCAGCTGAATTATGGAGTTATGATAACAGTTAATATCTGGTAAATCAAGGACTTTGCCCTTTTCACATTGGCATAGCTATTCTCAAACAACACTTTGATATGAAATTTGACTTCACTTTTTCACATTCTAATAAATAAAACTTCCACTCTACTAAAATACTGATTGAAATATATTTATTAAATTTAATATTTTTACAATATTAAATCTTTTCCTTGGGAAACACATTATGCCTCTATATTTGTTTAGACTTTCTAAAATGTCCTCTAATAATGTTACATTTTCATATAGAAAATATCTTGCTTATGAAATTTATTTTATCACTACTTCAAGTGAGATATTTTCTTTTTCCATTTTTATTTTTTTGGTTTTTTTTTTTCCATTTTTAAGTTGGTCTTTCTAATTCAAAGATTTTTATGTAGTGAATTTTTTATCTTGCCAACATTCCAAATTTATAAATTAATTTTAGAAGTTTTTAGAAAAATATTTGAGGGTTTTGTCATCTTAAAAAGAGATAAATTGGTTGGGTGCAGTGGTTCATGCCTGTAATCCCAGCACTTTTACTTAGGGAGGCCAAGGCAAGAGGATTGCTTGAACCCAGTAGTTTAAGATTAGCCTGGCCATCATAGTGAGACCTTGTCTCTAAAAAAAAAAAGCAAAAAAAAAAACTAGTCAGGCAGGGTAATGTGTGCCTGTAGTCCCAACTACTTGAAAAGCTGAGGTGGAAGGGCTGCCTATTCCTAGGAGGTCGAGACTGTGGCAAACTGTGATCGTGTCACTGACTTCAGCCTGGGTGACAGAGTGAGGCCCTGACCATGAATGAATGAATAAATAAATAAATAAATTTCTAATGTTTACATTGAATGCTTCATTTTCTTATTGCATTAGCTTAAGCCTCTAAAAAATACATAGGGATAAAAGTGGGCATCCTAGTATTTCTTCTGATTTTTGTGTAAATAGTTCAGCAGTATACTATTTATTTTGTCATTTACAATTGCACATTAACCTGTCCTTCTCTTACTTAGAATTTTATAATAAGAAATGATTGGTTTGTTTTTTTTAAAATGTCTTTTGAGCATCCGTGTTTGTAGTCCTAGTGCTTTCTATTTAATGGGTCAGTGTAAGGAATTAGGTTTAGAGTTCATCCTGGTAACAATGATCTTCCACTTGCCTCAACTTCCTCACGCAGAATCTAAGTCATATCCCTAGCTTTCTAATTATCTACATAAGGCTTAGCTGGCGGGAGGACTATAGAGCTCTAAGTATTCCAGAAAGATCTTGCTCCCTTGCCTCAGCGTTGCCGACACAATGATCTGGGATTCAAAACTCCACATGAGATCACTGTTCACCTACCACATAAAACTCCCTGCTTTACCAATGTAAATTGCTTTAAAAAAAACAATCCTCCAAAGGAGAATATAACTAGATCTGACCATCTTCTTTCCTTGAGAGACCATTAAGACTAATGCCATCATGCTCTATGACCTTGGTTAATTAGTCCCATGACTGAAAGCCCAAGCCACCCCACATTCTCATGCATTTTTTCATATCTCCTAAGCTACGCAGTCCCCCTAATGTGCCTGAAGCCCTCAGTCCTACCTGATTCTCTCAGTGGGTCTCAGTGGAGGTTCTGTTTTCATTGAGCTTCAGGAGCAAGAGATGCTAAAAGACCTGCCTTCCACTGGGAGGCTTCTGCACTATTAAGAATGATCTTACTTAAATAGTTTATCTATTGAGAAACATAAAATTTCCTTATGTGTTCCTTAAAACTCCTGTTTATCATTAGCAACAGTTTCTCTATCGTCAACCTCATCTCTGAATGTTCCTTTTATCTTCTTGCTCTAAGAGAAACTGCTTTGGCTACCACTGAGGACTCTTCTCAAGTAGAGCTTGTATCTACCTCAAACTCCTTCGTTTTAACCTCACACACATGTCGGTTTATGCTGCCCATTATCAAAACCCATGACCTGTGAACTTAGCTTTCAGTTGTAAGAGACTTCCCTTTTGGAGGCTAATTATATTTGTAAAAGAAAAATCTGCTTGTGCATATTGTCACCACTATCAGTTTGTGGCATTTAAGAAAGCCTTGTCTTCTTGTATAGAAGTTTACATTGGTAGTAAACCCAGGCAGCAAGTCTTATTTGAAGAGTCTTTCACCATTTCCCCAAATCTAGCTTATTTAAACCTTTCTTTTTTTTTTTTTTTGAGTTGGAATCTCACTCTGTTGCCCAGACTGGAGTGCAGTGGCCGCTCCCAGCCACTGCAGCCTCGACCTGCTGGGCTCCAGTGATCCTTTTGCCTCAGCCTTCCAAGTAACTGGAACTACAGGCACGCACTACCACACCCGGCTAACTTTTTGATTTATTGTAGAGATGAGGTTTCACCAAGTTGCCCGGGGTGGGTCTCGAACCTGCGGGCTCAGGCAATCCACTCACCTCAGCCTCCCAAAGCGCGGGATTACAGGCTGAGCCACCGAACCCGGCTTATTTAAACCTTTCTAATTGCCCTCTGAGCCTATGCTGTCTGTTGCCTGGTGCTGCAACTGGGTGGTCTGTGTCTCATGACAGAGTTTTTACATGCTTTTGTCACTATCTCTTGCTGTGAAGTTGTTTATGCCTATGAAACACATAGACATTTATCTATCTATCTATCTATCTATCTATCTATCTATCTATCTAATATCTAGCTATCTGTCATCTATCTATATCTATCATTTCCATGTATCTATATATTTTTTCAACTTAAAAAAATCAACCTCAGTAGAATCTTTATCTGAAGCTTTTACTGATGTCTCTGAAGTTGTGACCCCTATTGCCATGTGAGGAGTGAACCATTTTCCATTCGCCCTAGTAGAGTATCAAGTGTTGTTCTCTCCCGCTCTCCCACTCTAATGGTTCTTCACTTGGTGCAGATTAGAATAACCTGGAGAGCATTGGGACTAGGCCACTGCCAAAACCTTAACAAATGTAACATACAGTAAAAGAAGCCAGAATTTTTAAAAAATGTTTTAATTTACATAAAGTTCAAAAACAGGCAATGTTGTGAAAAGTCAAAATAGTGGGTACATTTTGAGGGGTTGAGGATTGAAGCATGTTTTTTCAAATCGCTCCAGTTTATATTTGCTATTCTAAGTAAAACTATATTTCTATAAATAGAAATCAAAACTTTTTAAGTAACTTTTTTTTATTAACAAAACTTGATTTTACGCTTACGTACAACTTTCTGAATTCAGACTATTTTAAAAATCAACAGTTTTGTTAATAAAAACAAGTTACTTAAAAAGTTTTGATTTCTATTTATAGAAATACAGTTTTGCTTAGAATAGCAAATATAAACTGGAGTGATTTGAAAAACATGCTTCAATCCTACTGTCTTAACAAGAGCAGAGGGAGGACATAAAAGAAAAATAAACAAAGAAATAAAGTTGACTGTATTGAAAGAACAGAGGTATGTTTTTAAGAGAAATTCTTGATCTTCAAATACTTGAGAGAAAGAAAAGAGTGAAAAATAGGATATTAAAATGCATATAAGTGGAACAAAATGGGAATAAAGAAATATACCCAGGATTAAGCTTTCTTAAAGAGGGGTCAAGAAAAGTCAGAGGATGGATATATTTCAGTTGTTATTGATCAGAAACTATGAATCTACCCCAGAGAAATTTATCAGAGAAATAAGATGAAGATCATGAATAACAGACTGGGATAAATTTCCAGATAGTGAGATCCAGGAGATAAACGTAAGGTGGTCTCTTAAATCTGCTAACACCTTTGTGAAACCTTGTAATCCCTATAAAAAGTAGTTGTGCAATGTTAAACATAGAGAGATATTACTATACCATATGGTTATAGATTTGGGAGAAGATAACTTGAAGGATCAGTGTAAAATTCTGAAAGAGTATTCCGATGAGTTTCAAGGTAATAATTATAGCAGGTGACCCTGCAGAAAGTGGCTGTGCTCTGTGGGAACATACCTAAAAATTGTGAAATTTAAGGGAACACACAGCAATGTTAAGGCTTATATGCCATCAACCAGGTAGGATAAGAATAGTTCTTGTTAAATAGTTCCAATCAAGTTAAATATTGATTGGATGAGAGAATAAGCCTGAGTGAAATTATCTGACTCTGAAGAGAGGGCAGGTAAAAATTAAATGAACAGCAGATGCTTTGGGAAGACAGAGAACTCACTGATTTCATAACTATCACAATATAAGATGTCACAAGATGAAATCTAAAATACTACATTAAAAAAACACAATATGTTTGCCACAAAACAAAGGAAGATAGACAGGTAAGAAGGCTCTCAAAACCAACAAGCAGCAGTGATTTTACTTGTGGAAGGACATGAAAGACTCCACAAAGAAGATGGAACGGTTACAAATTCAGCTAAAAGGTATGATAGTGGTTTTTCAATGGTGGTTACACATTAGTATCACCTAGGAAATTTTTAAAATTACTGATGTTTGGACCTCATCACAAATAGCAAATATAAACTGGAGCGATTTGAAAAAACATGCTTCAATCCTCAACCCCTCAAAATGTACCCACTATTTTGACTTCTCACAACATTGCCTGTTTTTGAACTTTATGTAAATTAAAACATTTTTTAAAAATTCTGGCTTCTTTTACTGTATGTTACATTTGTAGAATACATTCATGCTGTTGCATGTGCAATAATTTGGCCATTATTGTTGCTGTATAACAAACCATTTAAAAATATATCAAGATATATTTATGTCCATTTTACTATTAATAGATATTTACTATTAAAGGGCAACTGCTTTTGTGAGCAACTTAGAATCTATAAATTTTATCTGTAGCTATGAAACTATTTTGGTGTTGAACTATTACAAATAATACTGCTTTGAATATTCTTGCACTTCTCTTTTGGTTGGTATATGTGTTCAACTTTGTTGGACACATACTTATGGAGAGGAATTGCTGTTCATAGGGACCGACTGCACCAGGATCTAGGGAGTACAGTACATGCACAAGACTTTGGTACACTTTGAAAAGTTAAATAATGACATCTTGGTAACACTTACAAATAGATTATAGATAGATACAGATAGATCCCAAAGAGATATAACATCTAATAAAGTGATATGCTGTGTGAAGTAAGTGAAATGATTATAGTTAAACAATTCCCAATATTTAGCAGAAATTTCACTAGACTTGAAAAGACAACCAGATACCAAATATTACAGTTTGATAGGCCCAGATCATAGTGGGTTCTGACAGTCAGCTAAGATATTTGCATTAGGTTCTCTGAGTAATGGATATTGATCAATAGAGTGACCTCACCAGAGTTATGCTTTATACTTTAGACTGACACTGTGGCAGAATGGTATATAGTGGATGATGTATGAACCTAAGTTAGTGAAGCATTTAGAAGCATCTTATGATAATCCAGAAAAAACACAGAGAGGGACCATGCTAGAACAGTGATAGTAGGCAACATTCACTCTACAATGAAAAATTGAAGAGAGACAGGAAATTTCTTTGGTCCTGGCTTGAGAAATAATGAATGATAAGAATGACTATTTAGCCTGTTCTTTGTGAAATTTGCCATCTATTTTCTCAGATAGGAGAGCCAGGCACAGTGGCTGAGACCTGTAATCACTGCACTTTGGGAGGCTGAGGAAAGAGGATTGCTTGAGCCTAGAGTTCAAGACAAGATAGGAGAACTCTCACCATTTTATGGATCAAATGAGAAAGACTCCAATAGAGAGTGATTTCTTCAGACTTATGATTTTCTCTGAGTAGAAAAGTAAAAGGCTAAATTAAAGGGAAAGAGCAATCTTATATTTATGTAATTTTTAAGGTAGATGCTTTGCCTATCAGTGCATACTTAATGTATAACAGTCCTTCAGAACTAATTTTTTTCTACTGGAATTTTTTTAAGTTAATTACTGCATTTTCAAAGCCCATATCCATGTAAGCAGGATTCTATATTCTATGACAAGAAACACAAGAATCATGCTTCTTGGAAGTAACCTCTTTTTGGAGACTTCAGAAAATGGAGGGGTGGTAATAACAGAGAGAGCCTCTCATAAGTGAACCCAGAAAATAGTCTACCTAGTAGTTTTCTTACAGTTTCATGACATTTAAATGTACCAAGAACATCACCATCGAATTTTCACAGGTTAAATCTGTCTCAACTTCAAGCCCAAATTTTAACTTTGGTTCCAACTTTTTATGACTGTCTAAGAAAAACTGATTGAACTTAAAAAAGAAAAATGTTATTCTACTCTACAGTAGGAATAAGAGGCTTGGAAGAAAAAAGTTTGCCTCACAAAAGCATAGCAGACAAGCACAAAATTGTTCTAATGATTTTAGTCATGCTAATAAAGTCATTGTATTTTCACTCTCATGAGGGAGTTTCTCAAATTACTCAAAGTTTCCTGCTTTGAGTCTTTTGGCTTTCAGAAGCCCATGAGGTTCTAATGGAAGATAATTAATTCCTTCCTGCAGAAATAAGCAAAGAATCATCAAGAAAATCTAATGAAAAGAAAGAACACAGCGTTCAGTGCAATGTACAGTAGAGAAACTGCCTGTGAATATGATACCAGCTTAGCCACCATTTCTAGCCACATCCTCTTTGAAAAACAAACTAAAAAAAAAAAAATCACTGTTTGTCAATAGTTTTCTTCAAGAATCACAGCCAGGAAAAGGAAGGCTTGAAAACAGCACTGTCATTAAAAAAAAAAAAAAAAAGTATTATCCTTTCAGCACAATTGCTCTCATTTTTGTCATTTTGCAAGTCAACATTCAGGAATACCATACAGAAATACACATATACAAGTATGTACATATGCTGTTGTATTAAAGGTCTGTGTTTCTACAACATTCTTTACCAATACCCAATTTAGCCTTAGGTACCCCTAAAGCTATACAAAAATTTCAAGGTATCAAATTAGCATCCCCAAAGCAGGTTTTTAAGACAATCTAAATCCAGGGGCTCAGAGGCCCCAGTTGAAGCTCTGTCATTCCTGTTGGGTAAAGGAAGGGACACCTATATAATAGGCCAAGAGCCTCCTCAGTGTTCTTTCTATCAAAAATCATTCAGACATGGTGTTTATTGTAGTAACGTTTTTGGTTTTTTTTTTTTGCCTGGGTTAAGGGAAGATGTATGAACTAAAACCCACTTGGGTCTGTCATTAATGGCCCAAATCAATCATTGCAAAAGACCACTGTATTACCTCAAGAAGAGGGTTGAAATAAATGCATTTTAGTAAAGTGAGAGATAACAATTTTGCTTTGTTGATTTTTATTTTAATCATAGTTTATTACTATATTCCTTTGGTGATGGACAGATTATTGACATATTTGTATTTCGTGTGACAACATTGAATCAATTAACTTTACCAGGAGATTAGAGAAATAAGAAAAGGTAGTAAACAAGCAGACTATATTCTATCCTATGTGGTAGTACAGGAGATCAACAAACAGGGGGTTTGCACCAAATTTTCCACAATACTATCTTTCAAAGCAAGGGACAGTTATCTTTTGAATTGTGCCGAATATGCGGAAAACTCTGTTAGACCATGAACTTGAGGCAGAGTGAGGTTATCAAAGGTATCCAAAAGACTTCATTTATAGAACTGCCTCACCTAAGAACTATTTTTCATTTATACTTCTTAATGTGTACACTAAGAGGTAAACAAAAGAAGTCTCATGAATATAGAATTAGTAGATATCATTTTTGTATTACATAGTTTCCAGGTGTTTGGGTTTGATGGCAATGGGCATTAGCAAAGGTCATAGCATAAGTAATGGCTAAAATTCAACTGTGTCCATACTCCCACCTCTGGTTAGATAGGAGAGCTATTTTTAATTAGATTGAACAAACATACAGGATGTAGGCCTATAAGAGTACTGGATTATTTACTATAGAAAAAAAAGCACAATACTCAGAGGATAAACATATCCCTGTTCTCTGGAATATGCCTACTTTCAATAATGGAAGTGACCCTATAACAGGGAGTTCTTGGATGGCCTAATTGTTTTGTAAGCTCTTGATCCCAGTGTATTAAGCCCAGGATACTGGAATAACTTGCAAATAAGATTGTAATACCTCTACCAGTGAACACTAGAGAGAAGTGCCTTGTCCCAAAAGAAAAAGAAGAAGCGGAAGAGGAAAAGGAAGAGGAGGAGGAGGAGGAGGAGGAGGAAGAAAAACCTAAAGTGAAGACTGGCAAGCTTGATATTGATCCTGGTCAAGTTTGTGAAACAAGCCATCAGTGGGTGGTTTGTGAGCATTGTGATGAAGTTAGTCACTAGAAGCAAGATGAATTTACTAAGAGGGAGTCATCTTGTCCTCTCATTTCTTTTGTTTGTAGAGTAAATAAACTAGGGCAGTTTATTTCTTTAGAAAAAAATAGCCCCTCTGAAAAAAACAAGGACTGTTAATTTAAAAAGTAAAGAAACCTGAAAGTGATAGTTCTTAGCCAGAAGATAGAAATTTGGAAGTAGTACGAGTAAAAAGATAAATTTGATTTAGCTTGAATACAGGACATAAAAAAAAATTCACTATGTGCTTTATAAAGAAATAAGAAAAAAACTTCATACAGTAATTCAGTAAGTCTTCCAGGCCAAAAAAAGAGGGGGAGGAAATTTGATTAGAGATAATATTTGCTACAGTGGTATTTACAAAATTTGAAATCTCAACATATAAATCATTACTATCTAGAGCATGAATTATTGATTTTTTTATTCACAGAATCAAAATGATTAGAACTGAAAGTTTCCTGAGTTGATTTTATTACATAACTATCATTACTGCTTTTTCTAAGCAGAATAAGCAAGTCAGCCCTTCTCTTATTTGCAAGGTCTCAATGTTTACTAGAACATCAGTAGAAAACTTTAAACCTGAAAGCATTAAAATGATGGCCTATGAAATGTCTGAATATATCTGCATTTCTCATGATAGTCCTAGAAAATAACATGCATTTTATTGATAATAACCTTTGAAGCAGATATTTATTTAAATATATTTCCTGATTATCTTATCGTAAGGAGGTACATTTGTAAAATTTTAATACATTGTAGCTAATTCAGAAATAACAGGAATCTTGACCTTGTAGTATCACTATACCTGTAAAATAAAGTATAATCTGGTAAGAAAATGAAGGCAAAGCAAAGTCTTGAGGAAAAGAAAAAAAATGAAAGCACAAAGACCAAGTTGAAATTTAACAGGATATTGATACAAGAACAGAATTTAATTAAAAAATAAAATAAAACCTTAGGAACCTCTTCAAAAGCTTCCACAAAAGCACAATGTTCACCTTAGTGTTTGTCTATTCTCTGTTTACACCATTACTATTTTTAATTGGGTCTACATTAAACATCAAGTCAAAATCATTTTCTGAGAACTAGTTCCAGGTTATGTCAGATATATGTTGAATACTTTCAAAATAAGCTGTGAAACATATAGTAGCCACCTGTCTCACAATTTTCTGTTTATTGTCTTTTTTATGGCGTAACAGGCAAAAATAGAATCAAATTAATTAAACAGCTGTCAGGGAAAATTCTAAAAAGCCAAAAATTTTGCTCTTAAACTAGTCCTGAAGCTAACATATCAGTCATTTTGAATAGCCAGATTTTTTTTAAAAAGTACATTAATATTTTTTAAATTAAATTAACTAGTTGCATAGGTAGCACTTTGTCTCAAACCATTAAGAGCTGAAGGATAATATTATAAAATTTTAAACTTATATGAACTGAAAATGGCTTTCTGTTGACATATATAATAAAGATTTTTTATCTACACTTACCATTTAAAAATGGCAGTGTGATTAGCAGCTTCATGAATTAGCTTCTGACAACTTCCCATTTGAAATGTGTCAGAAATGATATTGCCAGAGATTTGGAGAAATTTCTATAAAAGATAAGCTTACTCTAACTGAATGGAGCAAAATAGATTTTCCTACATGAAAAAAATAGAAAAAGAAACTCTTTTCTGTCCATTGTCTCTCCATGGAGTCAGAGCACTTAGGACTGTATCTTTGCTCCAGATTATTATTACTTCCACCCTGTCACATAAAGTTCACTCTCAGAGACTCATGCAATTTTGCTGCACTGTTCACTGCTTTCCTGTTACAGTCATCACATAAAATTAAAGCTTTTGTTGTCTAGCCCATAGTCTTCTTCTTCATGTTAAATCCTGCCATCTGCCAAAGGACTTTGGTGTTCCATCGATGACCAGCCCTCTAAGTTTCCTGGCCCACTAGTCCCAAGTAACGTTCACTTCCACTTCCAACTTCCAACTCAATCACCTAGATTTATACCCTAGTCTTTGTCACCAACCACAACTGCTCAACTCCCCAAAACAATCATTCATGCATCCTGCTTTCTCTTCATAACTGCTTCTGCTTTCTGCTTACTTGTTCAACTACTCCCCCCAAAAGTGCTTTGGCCTCATTAGACTATCAGACTGTTGACAGGCCTTCCAATATTTAAATACTCTCCTTTCTTCACTTTCCTGTTGCCAAGTACTTCCATGCACCCCACAATTACATTTTGGTCAATGATGGACCTCCCACACATCCTCATGGAGCTGAAATTGTTTTCTACTGGTAACAATGTAGCTGTCCTCAGTACATATTCAATGCATGTTTGTGGTAATGCTGGTGTAAACAAACTTACTACTCTGCCAAGTCATATTGTATAGCAATACAATTGTATAGCAATATAATTATGTACAATACATAATAAATTATATGGCAATACAATTATGTATAGCACATAATAATTAATGATAAATAGCTATGTTACTGGTTTATGTATTTACTATACTTTGTATCATTGTTTTAGAGTATACTCCTTCTACTTATTTAAAAAAAGAAAAAAGGGGGACTCCACCAAGATGGCGACCAGGCAGCGTGGTCTGTGAGACCTCCGCAGAAGAGGACACAGAAAGACTCGGACTCTCTCCCTGGGAGCCCGCTCCCCACACGGAACTCGGCCACTGACACTGCAGAGACATCACAGCAGACCGGCAGTAGAAGAGGCCGCCGCCGCCACTGATCATCACAGCGGGACGGCGGATGGCCGCGGCCCCAGCTCGGCCCCCCCCCCCCCGCCGCTGCCGCCCCGCAGCAGCTCGGTCCCGCCACCATGAGCGGCTCGGCCCGGCTCCGCCCCGCTGCCACATCCGCGAGTGGCTCAGCCAGCCCCGCCCTGCCGCCACCAGCAGCTCGGCCCGGCTTGCCGCCACAGTCCAGACACGTGTCGCCGTCACTGCTGCGGCCAGACACCTTCAACGCCACTGTGGTCCTGGAACCGTTGCCGCCTCCGCAGCCTGTGCTTGAGGTGATCCACCCCTCCACACAGGATATGCTGAGGCTAAGATCGCTGCCGCTGCCACTGCCACCACGACTTCCAGGTGAGCCTTGGACCTCCTCCTGTGAGTCCACTCCCAACTGGCCCCCACTCAGGCCCCCCCCCATGGGACAAGCAACTGAGATAAAGACCACCTGGAGCCTGAGACAGCACCACCTGCGGGTGACTCAAGGTAACAACACCAAAAGGTGAAACTGATCCATTGAATAAACTTGCCAGCTTGGGGGAAAAAAACAGCCAGAAATCAGAACTGAAAGGACATTGAACTTAAATGAAAAGTTTCAAAGTATACTAGATTGGTTCTATTAATTTACTGACTCAATTCCATCCCTTTCGGTCTGCCCTCCCCCCCCCTCCTTTTTTTTTTTAGCTTTTCCTTTTTAATTTAGTTTTTGTTTGTTTTCTTTCTTTTTCCTTTTCTTCTCTCTATAAACTAGATCTTCTTTCTTTCTCTTTCCTTTTCTTCTCTCTACAAACTTGCCAGCCCAGGAAAATAAGAAGACTGATTAGCTTGCTTGTTAGCATCAATGTATGTTTTAATGCTTTTTTTGTATTGGAATTGGTTAGTTTGTAGCCGTGGTCTACTGTTTTTATCTGTCTCAGGTTTTTTTTGTCTCTCTCTCCATTTGTTAATACACCCGACTGCTCTCCCCCTTACCCTTCTCTCTTTCTATACCCCCTCACCCACACTGTCTCCCCCATTCTCTTCCCTCTGTTAACCTCATTTTATTTCAGGGAGCAAACCTACAACCCCACTGCATGGCCAGATTCCAAAGCAGTGGGAAGAGGACTTCAGATTATCCACACACCTGTCAGCAGATACCAGGACCTGTAGATAGAGTTTCAATCATAGCTTCCCCCCATAGGTATATCTCAAAAGTGTAAAAAGGGACCACCCCTAATCTACAGTGCAAGTCCAGAATCGAACAAGGTAAGAGGATACACATAAAGAAGAATAGGAGATTGAACAAACAGAAGTAAAAGCAATCCCTCCACAGTTGAATAACAGAATGAAAGAAGATGGAGACACGGAGGAAAGGAAAAAGTAGGGAGGAAAAAACAGCACAAATGCAAAAAAACCAAAAGAAGAATATGGGTCTCTCCCAGACCCCTGGGAGGGCAGACACTGAGAAAACTGACTTCGGAATGCAATCAATGAAGAGCCCCCAAAATGACTGGTACCAAACTACAAATCTAGATATCAAGACAATAATGGAGAGATTAAAGAGAATGGAGGAGAGCCAAGAAGAAATTAGAAAGGAGATGATAACTGAGATAACAGCAATAAAGAATACTGTGAGTGAAATAAA
>CAUYQG010003254.1:0-40890 GCA_963574415.1 Tarsius wallacei
GGCAAGTTTTGGAAACTCGTGTGTAGCTGTTGGAGATCATATACATAAAGGTTGGAGGGAGGGTGTGTTAGAGGTGGTTTCCAGAGAATTTTCTGTAAAGAAGATTTTGAACAGTTGTTAGAAGAAAAGGGTGGGTCTCAATAAAAGACAGAAGAGCATTGGTGACTTGGTGACTTGCACTGAGGGCCTGGTTTGCGTGAATGCAGAGACATCATTGGAGCAAGCCCTTATGGGCCTTGGGAGTACTTGACTGCCTGGCTGAAACAGAGTCTGAATTTGAATAGAACAAGATGAAGAAGTTAAGTTGGGGGTGCTTCATGCCCCCAAAACTTGATTTTGAGTGACAGCTGTGCAGGGCTGGGACTGTACTGGAGCGGTGACCCATACACTCTGCTTTCTGGCCCTTTCCTCATCACTTATATCTTATTGAAGTCATGTTGGTGTGATGGCCCCTCCAGGGAGCATCGACCCCGCCCCCCATGGCCTGTGCAGCTGGGGTGTGGAGTGTTTGTGCAAGGGAGTCAGCTGGCAGGTGCAAGATGACCCAGCCCTCAGGAGGATGGTTCCCAGCTCACCAGCTTGCAGTCCTTTGTTTAACTGGGAACCAACCAGGCCAGAGGTCAGCATTTTTCTTGGAAGACTGTCAGTTTGCCTGTGGCTGAGGGGGGACGAGGAGGGTCAGATTCCCAGGGAGTGGGCCAGAGTAAGGTCCTATCACTGTATCAGCTCTCTACTGTCTGCAGCCTGGCTGGTGCCAGCAACATGTGATTGGCAAGACGGCTTCCACAGCATGGGCACAGAGTTGCAGACCCAAGCAGCTGGGAAACCCTTTACGAGGTGCGCAGTGACCTCTTTGTTGTAGGGATGAGGTGGCTGGGGTCCAGAGAGTTACCGGAAGATCTGGGACCCGAATTTGTATGTTCTTACTCCTAGCTTGGGGCTCTCTCTGCCACCTCCTGGTCGGGATGGGGAACTCAGGTGGGCAATGAGATGGGCTGAGCTTCAGCACTCGGTTTCCTCCTCTGTGTCTCGCTCAGAAGTAGTAAGTTTAAGGTTGGGAGATTGAAATAAATGCGTCGAACTCTGCTGGAACGACAATCTTTGTAGGACACATGACTATGATGTGGCTTTCTTACCCTGTCGGGGCCTTGGGTGCTTTCAGGGATAGTAGAAGGCTTGGGGCTTCAGGCAGGGTGTTTATGGGACTTTCAGGCCTGAGGGTAACATCTATGTGTAAGGCGGCCAATGGGGGAAAGGCCACCAAGCCTGTGGAGAAGGGGGTCTGAGCCACTCAAGGCTCTATATTTCCTTGGTCTGCCAACTTCCTTTTTTACCTCCTCCTAGTTCTTCAAACATCACCGATCTTGTTGATGATTTCTAAAACCACCCCTTGGGTTTTGAGGTTCTTTCCTTCTGCCCCCCTCTTCAGAGGTTAAGAAGGGAAGCAAGAGAATGGGGAAGAAAGAATATCTGAGGTAGAAGATAAGTTGAGGGTGGTGTTCTAACCCCTTAACTTGGGAGTGAGTGATGTCTAAATGTTAAGAGCTCTGCTTTTGGAATCTGGGAGATCTAGATTTGTACCTGAGCCACTACCCTTGACCTTGAAAAGGCTGCTTTTTTTGAGCCTCTGTTTGAAAAGTGGAGGTAATAGCGCCTCACACATAGTACTGTTTGGAGAATTCACTGAAATAGTACATATCTGTAGAGTGCCCAGCACACAGTAGGCATACAAGACTGTGTACTCATCATCATTATCACCATGGGACCCCTCTGCTAGGTGCTATGGGAAATAAAGAAAGCGCCACACTTCAGCCGTAGAGAGAGAATTATACAGGAGAGCGAGGACAATGCAGAACATGCTTATAAATCTAAAATTGGGAGATTTCAATTATAAGGGTGTTGGAGAGAGAACCACAAACTGAGGAAGGTGACTTTAAAAATCTTCTGAGGTTAGCGGGGCATGGTAGCGTGTGCCTGTAGTTCCAGCTACTTGGAAGGCTGAGGTGGAAGGATCCCCAGAGCCCAGCCGGTCGAGGCTGCGGTGACCCGGAGCGGCTACTGCATTCCAGTCTGGGTGACAGAGTGAGACTCCAACTCAAAAAAAAAAAAAAAAAATCTTCTGAGGAGCTGAGACTGGGAAAATCTTGATCAATATTCAAAATAATATTCCACCTTTAGTATCTCTCCTCACCCCTCACCTCTAAAGTGAACATTTTAGAATAACAGTGTGGAACAAGGAGGAAGTCCTCCAGCTGAGGGGCCAGGCAAAAGTTCTGAGTGGTCAGTAGCCCAGAGAATAGAACCTTTCACCTTCATTCGCCCCTTTGTCCTAAGTGTTGGGGGAGCAGTCCACTGAGCACCTTTCCAAAGACCAGAAAGTGTGCATGATAAATGGAGAAAGAATCTTTCACCCTCTTGGCTCTCACTGGACTCTGTGGGATGCTAGAAATATTTTTCATCCCACCAAAGAAGAAAGAATTGACCAGGGTTGGTGCCAAAATATTCATTAAACAAAAGAGTATTTTGTTTTATGAAGAAAGCGACTGGGCTGGGAGCCTCATCTTCTGATCTGACATCACAGCCTAATGGGCGGGGCCTTCCATTGGCCCTGTCCCCACTCCCTGGTTCAAAGGTCCTTAGCCTAGTCAAGATTCCTCAGGAAAGCTAATTTCTGGTTCCATATGTGAGTTCTATAACCCTAAACACACTCTTCATCCCTTCCGGCCTTAGTTGCTTCATCTGTGAAATGGGGAGTCAATTCTACTCCTGTTGATGGTGAGTTCTTCCCCAAGAATGAGCTCTTGTTCCACTTCCAGTTCTCAGGTCTGATTTCCATGAAGTGAGTGTCGTCCCTTTCCAGATGGGCACCCTGTCATGTCAAACATAGAGCTCTGTCATTATTCAAAACCTGTTTGAGCTGTGTTTTGGAAATTGCCTTTGAGGCTGCAGCACATTCTTGAATATCCTCAATGATGGGCAGTCTTTTTCCTTTTAGAGGGAATTGGATTTCTGGAAGCATCCTAATCAGGGCAGTAAGTCTAGGCTCGAGCTGAATAAAGACACTTTTAGTACCAAACAAGTGAAGCTGATTTCTTTCGGCTTCTGAACTGACTCAGCAGTCGGTTCCAAATAAAATTTCAAAAATGTTTTAAAAGCAAAAACTGCATCATTAGAACAACAGGTGGTAGGCTGTTGTAACTTTTAAGGACAGCACTCATTTGAATATACTCTGATTTTTAAAAAATTAATTTGCTACTTTATATCTCATTTTAAAAAAGTAATCACCCTCTTTATTCCTATTCATTTGCAAATGCATTTTTATGTGTGTGATTGTTTGTGCTTTTTTTTTTTTTTGAGTTGGAGTCTCACTCTGTCGCCCAGACTAGAGTGCAGTGGCTGCTCCCAGCCACCGCAGCCTTGACCTGCTGGGCTCCGGCGATCCTTCCGCCTCAGCCTTCCAAGTAGCTGGAACTACAGGCGCGCGCTACCACGCCCGGCTAATTTTTTGATTTATTGTAGAGATGAGGTCTCACCAAGTTGCCCAGGCGGGTCACGAATAGTTATTTTTATTGAGTTAAAGTAATATGGAGTTTTGTGATTATTTTTAAAAGAAATAACCTACCTCTATTTCTGAAAAATAATGAATATCTGTGTTTGGTTGCTAATAGTATAAAGGGGTAAAGTTGCCTCATTCAACTTAGAACTTACTGTGTCTTTTTAAAAGGGCCTGTGGCTTCAAATAGACCAGATGCTTGAAATAGACCAGGTCATTGAATTCCAGCTGTAGTCCTCCTAGGGAATAATTGAGCACTGAAGTTCTAGACTTAGAATATGACTTTTAAAAGCAAAAATCCTAGTAGGACAGAAGAGGTTTGGACTAGCTAGGGAGAGATTTATAAAGAGAAGTGAGACTTTTCTTTTGTCTTAGCAGAATGAGATCTGAATCAAATCTGCTACCTTCTTGTTGAACTCCTAACTGCCTACACAATATTTGGTAGAGGACACACTAGTGAAGGAGCTCTGTACCCTACCAGTGGGATTGAAGCGCCCCATACCTGCATGTCATGGCCTATGACAGGCTGGTCTTGAACCTGTGGGCTCAGGCAATCCACTCGCCTCGGCCTCCCAAAGTGCTGGGATTGCAGGCTGAGCCACCAAACCTGGCCAGATCCTACCTTTCAAAGAATATAATCCACATAACTATTAGGGCCAGGTAATGACAGGCATTTCAAACCATGTTATCTTACCTCCATTAATATAAAAGATAGTGTGTGTGCCAGTTGAAGTTTGGACTTGTTTCATTTTAAGTCTACAAAGTCAGACTTTATGTGGTTTGTGGCCCCCTTGCATTCAAATCTCAAGGATCTTATGAAAAATGCAGATCTCTGGGTAAACACATATCGTCTGATGTACAGATACAACTGTCTAACATAGTGATTTTGTCCCAAACTCACCTTTCTGTTATTTACTTCAGAAAGTATGGTAGCTGAGAGAAATTGCTATATTGTAGAATTGTGGCCTATTTATAGTGTGAAAAATGAAGCATAAACATTTCTAATTTCAGATCAACAGCAAAAAGAAAGAGTCAGCATGGGAAATGACAAAAAGCTTGTATGATGCGTGGTCAGGTTGGCTAGTTGTAACGCTAACGGGGCTGGCATCAGGTAAGGAACATTTGTTTTTATTTTTATTGAGTTGTGGGGTATAAGTGAGGATTTGCTACATAAGTAAGTTGCATGCAGGTGAAGTGTGGACTTCCAGCTGGCCCTTTCTCTGCCCATAGTAGACCAGGTACCCAATTGTGTTGTCACATGCCCCCTCCCTCCTCCCTCCCTTTCTCCCACCCCACCAGTGTCCAGTGCCTGCCGATACCACCCTATGCTCGTGTGACCAGTGATCAGGGCCTGTTTATGGGTGAGAACATGCGGTATTCAGTTCTTTGTTTCTGAGATAGTTCAGTTAGCATGATGGTCTCTGGCTGTACCCATGTTGCTGTGAAGGCCATGATTTTATACTTCTTTATGGCTGCGTAGTATTCCGTCATGTATACATACCACATTTTCTTTATCCAGTCCACTTTCAATGGGCATCTGGGTTGGTTCCATGTTTTTGCTACTATAAATAGTGCTGCAATGAACATGCGTGCAGATGTCTTTTTGATAGAGATTTCTGTTCCTCTGGGTGTATTTCCAGAAGTGGGATTGCTGGATCATACAGTTAGCCAGTTTTCAATTCTTTGTGAAAAATGCCACACTGCTTTCTACGAAGGTTGAACTAGCTTACATTCCCACCAATAGTTTAGAAACATTTTCTTTTCTCAGCAGCCGTGCCAGCACCTGTTGTTTTTTGACTTTCTAATGATAGCCATCTGGACCGGTGTTAGGCAGTATCTCATTATAGTTCTGATTTGCATTTCTTTGATGATTAGTGAGGCTGAACATTTTTTGTGTGTGTTGGTTACATGGATGTCTTCCTTTGACAAGGGACATGAAGTGTCCATGTCCCTTGCCCACTTTTTAATGGAATTGTTTGGTTTTTTTTTTTCCTTTCAGTTCATTTGAGTTCCTTATAGATCCTGGATGTTAGGTATTTGTCAGATGCATAGTTTGCGAATGTGTTTTCCCATCCCGTGGGTTGTCTCTTTACTCTCTTGATGGTTTCTTTAGGTAAGGAACATTTTGAAGCAATCCTAGAAGTAGTTCTCCCCTCCTTCTCTTGACTTTTTTTTTCAGGTACTGTTGGCATTTAAAAGGCATTTGTTTCTGTCCTTCAGGGAGGCAGGAGACTCCTAGGTCTGTTCTTGGTTCTATCCAGCTTTATCTTTTTGGGCTCAGTTTCCATAACTGTAAAATAAATGGTCAGTACAGTATCTTTTGATGTTAGCATCATAATTAACAGTGAATACTTACTGAGTACTTCCCATGTACCATGCACTGTTATGAAACCTTATGTGTATTTAGACTTCATGGCCATCCTGTGGTGTATGTGCTGTCATTTTCACCATTTTACAGGTGAGGGAACTGAAATCAAGTGACCTGACTGAGGTTGTGGAGCTGATGAGGGGCTAAGCCAGGACTTCAACTCAGGCGCCAGTCAAGAACTTGGTCACCAAGCTGTGCAGTGCAGCCACAAAGGCCCTGTGTGTGAGATGCGAGGAACTAGCAGTTGAGGATCTGAAAACTAGTGTGAAGGACTGCTTTAATCATTTTCAGCTTCTGTCATGGAAGATAATGTCCAGCATAACATGAGAAGTTAACGTTTTGGGGGAGGATAGAGGAAAGTGCTGATGACTCAAATTGGCATGCACAGGAATGTTGTGACCTCTGTGTACCTGAGCCATTGATCTTGTTACATGATCAGAAGGACCCAGATTTGACCATAAGTCTGTGTATTTTTTGTATTCTGTCAGTAAATGTATTTGGCAATATATACGGTTTTCCACCACTTAAGAAAATGCTACAAATCTGAATGCTGTAAGCTTCACTAATTATTTCTCATGGAAATTAAATTTTAATGAGACCAACATCATTTTTAAGTCTGTTAATTAAGTTTTGGATCGAAGGTATGATTTGAGAATCATTGTTAATTTGAATGATGTGACTGGTTTAAACTCCAAACAAAGAATAGCAATTTTTATTTTAAAGGACAGTTATTTACAGTTTTTAAAAGTAATATAAACTTATTTGTAACTAAAATTTGAACCTCTTAAGTTCGCATGTAGTCCCTAAATGACCCTTTTTGGGTCCCCTGCTTTTCACTAACCTTTTAACTAGATGGTTCTAGATTCCTTAAAATGGACTTTTTTTTAAACCATCTCCAACATGTTTTTGTTCCAGGGGCATTGGCAGGATTAATCGACATTGCTGCGGATTGGATGACTGACCTAAAGGAGGGCATTTGCCTCAGTGCACTGTGGTACAACCATGAACAGTGTTGTTGGGGGTCTAATGAGACGACCTTTGAAGAGAGGGACAAGTGTCCACAGTGGAAAACATGGGCAGAGTTAATCATAGGTCAAGCAGAGGTCTGTCTTGCTTTTGCCTTGAGATGAATCAGTAATTGATATAGTGAAATGTTTTCAATTCATTTAATTATGGAATTAACCACATTAGATGATTACATCCAAACTAATGGGGAAAAATGTAATAGAATAGAGTGGAAAATATGAGAATACATTGCAGCAAGAAAGAGGTATGGTATTGTTTCAAGATGCTTTTATATTAGTTAACGACATAGTCACATACAAGTCCACTGGATTATGGCACTAGTAATATTTATTTTGAATTGTAGTAAAAAAAAAAAAAAGAAGTGGTAGTTATTGCAATAGGATCTGTATAAAATTAATATGAAGTCAAGTTATTAAAAATTGTTTAATATATATTACTAAGAATGGGAAGTATGAATTATCAAATAATTTAGTAGAATACGCCTTCTAAGTGGAGATACCTTGAAGATCTTCAGAGAGTTTTCTTTGTGGTATTAAATTTAAATGATTATTTTACTACCCTAGTGTTCTGTAAAGAACATTCTAGAACTTAGAATGTTATATGTATATTTTTTATATGATCACATGAATAAATTTTTTAGAATCTTGTTATAGCTGAGCTTTAGAGCTGAAAAGTATGTATTTGCTGGTTCAAATAGGTGGTTTCTCACCTGACTTAGTTGAGCTGAATTGAGCTTAATTTAATGATCCTCTGGAAAAGTATAGGAAAATGAAATGTGAGTACTGATGCAGTTGTTTCTATCAACTGTTTCCAAGAAGTGTTTGTAGTCACTTTGTGGAGTGGTTGAAGTATAGCTGACGTGTCTTATTAAGGAGACTTTAGGGATCAGCAAAAAGGCAGAAAAAAGATAAAGTGTAAGTAAGACGCCCTGGTACGTAGAATTAGTTTTTGGATTCTGCTTTAATATCTTGTTTATGTAAAGCTTTTATTGTCATAGAAATAAACCGGGAGACTTTTACACATTTTACCCAAGCTCCCGATGTAGTAAGCACTTGCATTAGAGGTGCAGTGTAAACTAAATTCATACTCTTGAACTTTTGTTTTTTAGGGTCCTGGTTCTTACATCATGAACTACATAATGTATATCTTTTGGGCCTTGAGTTTTGCCTTTCTTGCAGTTTCCCTGGTGAAGGTGTTTGCTCCATATGCCTGTGGCTCTGGAATCCCAGAGGTAAGCTGTCTGATAATCCAACATCATTATACAGTCACTGTTCTAATACTTACCATTTTGCCCTTGGAGGGGGGAAGCAAGTGTTTTGGGAAAAGTTGTTTGTTTGTAATGTGAAAGGGAAAATGTAAAAAGTGTAAGCTGCTAGTCATTTGGTCATTTACTATGGAGGCTGATTTTTTTATCTTCAACACCAGTTTAGCATGTGACCAAGCACATTTTTGGAACACCAAGAACCTGGAACAGATATCCTGTAGCCTAAAGTTCTTTGATGGATTAGTTGGTATTTTGTTGTCGTGACCTTGCTTTTAATACTATCATTTTCTTTTTATAACTGTATTTTGATTAGATGTTAATGATTCTGGAATCTGGCCATTTTATGCTTTGAGGAAGCATTTGATCACAGTGGGCCAATAATATAAACTTTTGGGTTTTATTTTTCATCAACAATAAATACCTTAAGGGTGAATTAGTTAGGATTGATAGAACTTGAACTTGATGTGAACTAATTTCTTTCTTTCTTGTATTTCTGTACTTAAGTAAGTTACCAACTTTTTCTTAGTGCCTTTCTTTTTAAAACTAAATTGTAGTGGTCTTTAAAGAAGTATTAAGACTATCTTTGGACTGGAAATGGTGGCTCACACCTAGTAATCCCAGTACTTTGAGAGGCCAAGATGGGAGGATCACTAGAGCCTAGGAGTTCAAGACCAACCTGGACAACAGCCTGTAGTCCCAGCAACTTGGGAGGCTGAGGTTGGAAGCTCAGCCCAGGAGGTTGAGGCTGTGGTGAGCTATGATTGTGGCATTGCAGTTCAGCCTGGGCAACAGAGTGAGATCCTGACTCGAGGGAAAAAAAGAACTATTTTTAATTAAAAAACAGTATCATGTAGCATGTAGTAGTTGTCATTCATCCTTCTTGATGTATAGAAAAATATTCCATATAATTGCAGTACCCAGAGAAGGTATAATATCCTTTATTTCTGACATAGTGTCCAAAATGTATGTAAATATATTATGCTTGTTTTTACAGCTGAAATAATTCAGATTTGCCTTTTTCCTGGTTATGTAATTTTAATCCTTGTAATTAAGATCAGTATTCATTTTAACATGGCCTGATATTTTAATTTCATTCATGAGATAGGGTTACTTTCTGTTCTTTCTTGGGTAGAGAATTAGAATATGATATAGATTTACCATATATAACATTGTAGATTATTATAGCATAATGAAGTTTATATATAACAAAATAAATCTTAAATTGTGGCCAGGCATGGTGTCTTATCCCAGTACTTTGGGAGGACAAGGCAGGAGGATTGCTTGAACCCAGGAGTTCGAGACCAGCCTGGGCAATATAGCAAGACTTCATCTCTACAAAAAAATAAAAAATATTAGCCAGGCATGGGTGGCACATGCCTGTAGTCCCTGCTACTCAGAAGGCTGAAGTGGAAGGATCGCCTGAGCCCAGGAGGTCAAGGCTGTGATGAGCTGTGATTGTGCCATTGCACTCCAGTCTGGGTGAGAGAGTGATACCCCCAACTCAAAACAGTAAAAATAACAAACAAACAAAAATTTCAGTTGTTCCATGGTTTGCTAAAATGTGCAAGATAGTTTTTTTGAGTAAACCAAAGAGAATAGCTTAGACTCATTAAATTCTCGTGTTTCTTACTGGAAATCAAGCTGCCTTAATCTTTCCTTTGTAGATTAAAACTATTTTGAGTGGATTCATCATCAGAGGATACTTGGGAAAATGGACTTTAATGATTAAAACCATCACATTAGTCCTGGCTGTAGCATCAGGCTTGAGTTTAGGAAAAGAAGGTCCCCTGGTGCATGTTGCCTGCTGCTGTGGAAATATCTTTTCCTACCTCTTTCCGAAATATAGCACAAATGAAGCTAAGAAAAGGGAGGTAAGTATCTTTCGTAGTTAATTTGACAGAAAAATGTCTTTTATGTAGACGTTTTGTCAGTGAAGAATTTCTTCATGTAAAGATCCTTTTTTACTTTTTATATAAATTCTGTATTCAGACTAAAAACTTAATTTGAGGCTAGCGTGTGCTTCTCTTCCCTTTTCTGAACAGTCTCTGACATCTTCTGGAATCCATCCCCATGGCTGCTTGGTTAGCAACTAACTGGTGTTCATTTCACAAAGACCTTCCCTTGGCTTTCACTTTGCCTCACATCTTACTTTTTAAGTGTTCTTAAGTCATGACACCTTTTACTCTTCTTTCTTCTCATTCATGCATCTCCAGGTCTGGGAAATCCTAATAGCTGTGTTATCCTCCTGGGGCAGTGTCTGGTGCAGTGGAAATGGTGTGTGATATACACAAAGTTTCCAGCACCGTGGGGAAGTTCTGAGGGCCTTTAGGACCTCCCAAAGTTTAAACCAGAAATTCACATTAAACCGGGCATGATGGCTCACGTCTGTGATCCCAGCACTTTGGGAGGCCAAAGCGAGAGGATGGCTTGAGCCCAGGAGTTTGAGACCAGACTGAGCAACATAGCAAGATCCTATCTCTACAAAAGATTTTTTGAAAATTAGCTGGGCATGGTGGTACATGACTATAGTCCCAGCTACTAGGGAGTCTGAGGCCGAAGAATCTCTTCGGCCCAGGAATCTGAGGCTACAATGAGCTATGATCGCCCCTCTGCACTCCAGTCTGGACAACAGATCGAGATCCTGTCTCAAAAAAATAAAAATTCACATTAAGAAGGGTTACAGGAAACCTTTTTTTTTTTAGTTGGAGTCTCACTCCATCACCCAGACTGGAGTGCAGTGGCATGCTCCCGGCCACTGCAGCCTCAACCACCGATCCTTCTGCCTCAGCCTTCCAAGTAGCTGGAACTACAGGCGCGTGCTACCACACCCAGCTAATTTTTTATTTATTGTAAAGATGAGGTCTCGCCAAGTTGCCCAGGCGGGTCTCAAACCCGCAAGCTTAGGCAATCCGCTCACCTCGGCCTCCCAAAGTGCTGGTATTACAGACTGAGCCACCAGGCCCGCTCAGGGAAGCCTGTTTATTCAACTGTTTAAGGCAATTTTCTTGACTGTTTCTTTAGGCCAGCCTGAGATCTTCTAGAAGACCTTTACACTTCATGTATATTATAGATTTTCTCTGATGTTTCAGGATTGCACTGGGGATTCTCTTGAATCCCTTAAATTAGCTCTAGACGTTGGGAACCCAGTCCCTTCCTGTTTTCCCAGTCTACATCTGCAGCCCTAGCTGTACAGAGATCTTTGGGTTTTTAAGGTATGATTTTGTTACATCTCATGAAATACTGAAAACTCAGAGGTTTCTGGCTCTAGCACAAGGCCTTTTCACCCTGGTGTTTTGATGTTATTGTTTTATGTACTATAATAAAAAAAGGAGACTGTTTTATCAAACTATTTAATTCATCAATTGAAGTAATTCTAGTACATTTAAATGTTAGCTTTAAAGTATTCTCCTTGCACTGGCAGGAGCTATTCCACAAGTGGAACACTTCAGCTCATCAGAGTTGCGTCTATGAATAGTTGTGATTCCAATACTGTACTGTAGAACAAAGCCACTAGGGGTTATTGGTTCCTGCTGTATATTGTATATCTGGTACTGCTGTGGCAGGTTCTTTACTTGCTTTTTTTTTTTTTTTTTTTTGAGTGAGAGTCTCACTCTGTCATCCAGGCTGGAGTGTGGGGGCATGCTCGCTGCCACCGCAACCTCAACCTGCTGGGATCTGGCGAACCTTCCGCCTCAGCCTTCCAAGTAGCCAGAACTACAGGTGCTCACCTCCATGCCTGGCTAATTTTTTTAATTTATTGTAGAGATGAGGTCTCGCCCAGTTGCCTGGGCTGGTCTTGAATCCTTGGGCTCAGTACTTGTATTTTAAAATTTAATTTCACAGTATTCTAGTACCATGGCTCTGCTATCCTCATTTACAGATTAGGCAACTGGGGCTCAAGACAGCTAACTAGGGCCCAAGATCACATAGCTAGTTAGTGGTGGAATGTGGATTAAAAGACATTTTACTCTGACTTCAACTGTGTGGGTATAAATATGTGTGTTAAAACCAAAACAAGCCAGACACAGTAGCTCACGCCTGTAATCCCAGCTTTTTGGAAGGCGGAGGTGAGAGGATTGCCTGAGCCTCAGGGGTTCAAGACCACCCTAGGCAACTTGGTGACACCTCATCTCTACAATAAATCAAAAAATTAGCTGTGCGTGGTGACGCACGCCTATAGTTCCAGCTACTTGGAAAGCTGAGGCAGAAAGAAGGATCGCCTGAGCCCAGCGGGTCAAGACTGTGGTGGCCGTGAGCATGCCACTGTGCTGCAACCTGGGTGACAGAGTGAGACTTCGACTCAAAAAACAACAACAAAAAAAACATAGCAGAGCGAGTTAGCAGCTGAGATAGAGACAGGACATTTGTCTGCCGATTTCATTTCTTTAAGATTTTAGGCCATTGCCAGAACATCGCTGCCCTTGCCTTGCTAAGCTATGGTATGGCCATGTGCTCTTTGAGCTATGGCCAGGCCGTGTTTCCTGCTTTGTCCCTCTTCCCTACCTTGGGGAGGTGAATCTTCTCTTTTTCTCTTTCTTTCTAATTTACTTTCTAAATAAACGATATTTTCTGATCTTAAAAAAAATATTTTAATGTATTCATTACAAGTTCACAAAATATAATTTATGAGAAAATGTTATATAAGTTAGATTTACCTAAATTTTAGTTAGGCACTGTGTTGATCAGTTAATGTTTATGACATTGTTATGTGTCACGTTAGTATATAAGTGGCAAGAATTCTAAGTGTTTTGGCTTTCTTTTTTATGCCTGTTCTCTTGACCTTTTTAAATTAAATGCTTCTCAGATACTTAGGAAACAGATTAAAACGTGTGTATGAGTTATGGCTACATGGGTGTTAGCATAATTGTAAAATTCTATTTTGTTAAGTGTAGAATCAGAATATTCAGCTAAATATGTTGTTTGCAGTCCTATTGGTGGAAAAAAATAGGAAGTTAAATTTGCTCACTCTCCTCCACCAAATAAGCAGAGTCTACATTCTAAAGTATAATTTAATTAAAACAAGCATTTATTTCTTTTTAATCTACCAAACTTTTATAAAGCACTTACTGGGTGTCAGGCACTTTTTGTAAGCACTTTATCTGTATTTACTCAATGAATCTTTTATCTGTATTTACTCAATGACAGTCCGATTTTGGAGAAGGGAAAACTGAGGCACATGGAGGTGGAGTTACTTACCCGCAGTCATACAGCTGGGTCAGTCGGAGAGCCAGGATTTCAACACAGCAGTTTAACAGTGGAGTTCATGCTCTTAACTGGCATCTTGCTTTTTATTATTTCTAACTTCTCTTGTGGAAATGGAAAAATGGACCACTTAGGAAATGTATTAGGTAGCCTTGGATATTTGTTGGGCTAAAGTAGTGAAGGAGTGTGGACTCCAGAAGCCTAGTTAGAAATAATGCTTGGGGAGATTGTGTAGCCGATTTCCTGCTGGGGGAGGTTGACCTGAGCTGGTGATAGACCAAGGAATTGGGGAAGGCCTGGAAGCACGCATGGGTTGCTCTTCCTACAGTGTGAGTTCTGGCTGGCAGCCTGTGCCTTGAGGATTGTTGTCCACGCTTCCAGAGTGAGGTTCCCTGTACTGACAGGGCAGTGATTTTAGAGGCTGGAGCTGTGAGGATACAGGGAACTCACCAGGTGCTGAGCTCCTGGATGTCTTGCGAAGGTTTGCTCTAAAATTTGAAGTAGTAGTATCTCATCTAAAAATAACTACACAGTCTCCCCCCAAACCCAGTTTCTGCTCTCCCCTGATGTCTGCACAAACACGTCTTGCACTCTGTGTGTTGCCGTCTTCTTTCTACATGCTGCTCACATTAGTATATCTGGCACAGACGCTTTTAACTGAGTGGTGAATGTATGAATGACCCTTCAGTTAAAGCAGGAGAGAGAAAAGTCTCATTAGAAGAAATGGATTACCCTGCCCACGCCTGCAATCCCTGCACTTTGGGAGGCTGAGGTGGGAGGATCACTTGAGTCCAGGAGTTTGAGACCAGCCCGGGCAACATAGAGAGACTTCATTTCTACCCAAAAAAAAAAAAAATCAAAAAATTAGCTAGACATGGTGGCGCACACCTGTAGTCCAGCTACTTGGGAGGCTGAGGTTGGAGGATCACCTGAGCCCAGGAGGTCAAGGCTGCTGTGAGCTGTGATAGTTCCACAGGGTGACAGAGTGGGACTCCGACTCAGAAAAAAAGAAAACGGATACTCACCTTTTGCTTGGGGAGGCGGGAAAAGTGGGCGTTAAAGTCAGACTTGGCGCTTAGGCATCCAGGTGACTGGAGGAGCTCTCTTTGGGGTGTTTGTGTAGAGTTGTGCAGTAAGCCACACCCTCTCTCCAGGTGCTGTCGGCAGCCTCAGCCGCAGGTGTCTCTGTGGCTTTTGGCGCACCCATTGGAGGAGTCCTCTTCAGCCTGGAGGAGGTAGGTAAAGAATACAGCAGTCAGATCGTATGTCGCCATCACAAACTCATGTTGACACGTGTCTGCTTTATAGCTGCTATGATAGCTATAAGGACTTTCTTTTTAAGTTTCCAAATGTGTTTTTACAAAGTTGTTTTCCGCTGATTGTTACATTAAAAAGTAAGTGCTATACATGTTTCATAGCTGGAGAAAAGCATTTTTAACTATTATTTGCGCATAAGTAGTAGTAATTACTTAAAATTTAAATTGATTTTGTTGAAATATTTAAAAGAAATTTTGAATTGGACTTAGAAGACATCTAAAACAATCTATCCCTATTGACTAATAATAACCTTTGTTTTTTAAATTTTTTAATCAATTTCTAATTGTGTTTCGAAGTTCTTGTGATTATTTCTGATAGTTATTGATGTTTTATGAAAGAGCATTAGTCACTTCAGTGAATTATTTTGTTTTTGTTTTCTCACTCGTGCTTAAGATTTTTTACACATTTACACAAACATGTGATGGGAGTGTTTTTAAATTTACTTATTTCTCCCAGTTGTTGGTGTTCTTCTTCATCTTTTAATGTAGAAGAGGCAAATTAAATACATATTTTTAAGCTAACAGAAATTGGTGATTGTACATTTAAGTACCATGATTGAATTGGATGTGAAATTCATTTTGAAAATAAAACAATGCTAGGTGTTCGAAATAATTATTACACATTTGTGATCAATTGATATTGTGAATTTGTAATGATGATCACCATTGAAGAAGACAATAAAACACCAATATTTTTCTTATTACAGTAAAATCAATTAATTATAAGTTCTAACTGTAGCAAAATTTAGAGCTTCACCATTCAAGTTACACAGGGGGAACCCTAAAAAAAAAACTGGATTTATCTTTTGGAGAGCAGGTCCCTTGTAGTACAGGCTTCCTCTGCTAGATACGTGTTCTAGGAACCCATTGGCATCGATGTACCTCCTAGTGTTGTAAGAGGCTGCGCTTGGCTTCAATGAATTTTTTCTGGAGATTCTTTCAGTGCGTTTGCCCATTTCATGATGCGTAATTTATACAAACAACCTGCCCACACCATGCTGAGTATTCAGTTTTTGACCCAAAACAGCATGAACCCCTGCCCTACCCTCCCTATTTACCCCATCTCACCCTGAGCAACTCTTTTTGTTCCCCTGAATGAAAAAAAGTCCTCACATGGAAACATTTTGCCAGTGTGGAAGAGGTGAAGCAAAAAACGGCAGAAGCACTAAAAGGCATCAGACTTGGCGCAAACAAATTGATGAGTTCAAAAACTGTTTTGAGCAGTGGAAAAAGCATCTTGATAGGTGGATTGCATCAGACAGAGAGTGCTTTGAAGGCAACTGAAGTTTAAACATAAGAATAAATACACAATTATTTTAATAAAAACTTGTCTTTTGGGGGGGGTTTGAACCCCTTGCAATATATCAGAAACATTTTATAAAATTATAGCATTAACTTTACTCTTCGTTTTCTTTTTTTAGGTTAGCTATTACTTTCCTCTCAAAACTTTATGGAGATCATTTTTTGCTGCTTTAGTGGCTGCATTTGTTTTGAGATCCATCAATCCATTTGGAAACAGCCGTCTGGTCCTTTTTTACGTGGAGTATCACACACCGTGGTACCTTTTTGAACTATTTCCTTTTATTCTCCTAGGGGTGTTTGGAGGGCTTTGGGGAGCCTTTTTCATAAGGGCAAATATTGCCTGGTGTCGTCGACGCAAGTCCACCAAGTTTGGAAAGTACCCTGTCCTTGAGGTCATTATTGTTGCGGCCATTACTGCTGTGATAGCCTTCCCTAACCCATACACCCGGCTGAACACCAGTGAGCTGATTAAAGAGCTCTTCACCGACTGTGGTCCCCTGGAGTCCTCTTCTCTTTGTGACTACAGAAACGACATGAATGCCAGTAAGATCGTCGATGACATTCCTGACCGACCTGCCGGCATTGGCGTGTATTCCGCGATATGGCAGCTGTGCCTGGCGCTCATATTTAAGATCATAATGACGGTGTTCACCTTTGGTATCAAGGTGAGTGCCACGTGCCAGTGGTGTTCATCTTGGCATGTTCAGAACTTATATGGGGATGGCAACTGACCTTCATCTCAAGGTTGTTCCATAATTAGAAGAACGTTGCCTTTTGGGTTTAATTTTAAGTAATGAAAGAGATAATTCCTTAGCCTGTGTTGTTGAGTGTGTTATTTGTTACTGTGTAACAAGCTATCCCCAAATTTGGCAGCTTAAGGTAACTACTTACTTTGTTTTTGTTTTTGAGCCAGCAGTTTGAGGAAGGCTCAGCTGGGCATGTTTTGCTTGTGGCCTTTCACACTGCTGTTATCAAAACTGGCTAGGGCTGGTCATCTCCAGATGCCTTCATAGCACCTGGACAGGAAAACTTCAGCACCCACTTGCTCTCTCTCGCTCTCTCTAGCTCTCTCTCTAGCTCTCTCTCGCTCTCATACTATTGTATGGTAGACTCAAATGTGCCCTTCTTCTGGGTGCTCACCCTGTTCATATCCAGAACCGTTCATAGCTGTTCGTTTTTCAGTAATCTTTAAGTGATCTTGCTGATGGTGTGTATCATTCCTGTTATCCTCATTACATTTAACCAAACTGTATTTTTCTCCTTTTAATGAATTCACTTATACGGACACACCTCAGAGATATTGTGGGCTCCGTTTCAGACCACCACAATAAAAATGTGCATACCTTAGTTTAAAAATACTTGATTGCTAAAAAATGCTCACGATTGAGCCCTCAGTGAGTTGTGTGAGTGGTGATCTTGCTGTCTTGTTGTTGATGCTGCTGACTGATCAGGGTGATGGCTGCCAAAGGTCGAGGTGGTTGTGGCAACTTCCTAAAATGATACAACAATAAAGTTTGCTGCATCAGTTGACTCTTCCTTTCACAGAAGGTGTGTGCTGTTTGATGGCACTTTACCCTTGTAGCATGTCTTTCAAAATTGGAGTCAATCCTCTCAAGCCTGCTGCTGCTTTTTATCAACAAAGTTTATACAATGTTCTTTGTCATTTCAACAATGTTCACAGCATCTTAACCTGGAGGAGATTCCATCTGAAGAAACCACATTCTTTGCTCACCCATAAGATGCCCCCTCCTCATCTATTCGAGCTTCATCATGAGAGTGTAGCAACCCAGTCACATCTTCAGGCTCCACTTCTAATTTCCAGTCTCTTGCTGTTTCCATCACATCTGCGGAGACTTCCACCATTGAAGTCTCAAGCTCCTCAAAGTCACTCATGAGGATTGAAAGATTAGCTTATTCCAAACTCCTGTTAATGTTGATATTTTGACCTTCTTTCATGAATCATGAATGTCCTTAATGACATCAAGAACAGCAAATCTTTTCCCAAATCATCACAGGAATCACTGTCTGTGGCAGCTATTGTCTCATGAAATGTATTTCTTCACTAAGACTTAAAGGTTGAAATGACTTCTTGATCTGTGGGCTGCAGAACGGATGTTGTGTAGTGGAAAGAAAGCAGCATTCATTTCTGAACATTCTCCACCAGAGCTCCTGGGTGACCAGGTGCATTGCCAATGAGCAGTCACATTTTGAAAGTATTTTTTTCTTGAAGAGTAGGTCTTAACAGTGGGCTTAAAATAGTAAATCATGATGTAAGCAGACATGTTGAAACTTACGTTTTGTTGTTCCATTTCTAGAGTATAGGCAGAGTAGAGTGAGCATATTTCTTAAGGGCTGTAGGATTTTCGGAATGGTAAATGAGCATTGGCTTCAACTTGGGTCCTTCTGCATCAGCCCCCAACAAGAGTGTCAGCCTGAAGCTTTGAAGCCAGGCATTGACTTTTCCTCTCAAGCTGTCAAAGTCCTAGATGGCATCTTCTTCCAGTAGAAGGCTGTTTTGTGCACATTGAATATGTGGTGTTTAGTGTCGTCACTTTTATCATTTCTCTACCTAGAGTTTCTGGAGAACTTGCTACAGCTTCTCCACCAGCACTTGCTGCTTCACCTTGCACTTGTATGTTATAGAGATGCTTCTTTCTTTAAACCTCATGAACCATGTTTCTTCTGGAGCCTCCTCGCCTCTCTCTGCCTTCATAGAATGGAATAGAGTTGAGGCCTTGCTCTGGGTTAGGCTTTGGCTTAAGGGAACATTGTGACTGGTTTGATCTTCTCTCCAGACCACTGAGACTTTCTCTCTCAGCAATAATGTCGTTTCACTTTCTTGTTGTTCATGTGTTCACTAGAGTAGCACTTTTCATTTTCTTCAGTAACTTTTCCTTTGCATTCACAGTTTGGCTGCTTTGCACGAGAGGCCTGGCTTTCAGCCTCTCTCGGCTTTGATATCCTTCCTCACTAAACTTAATCATGTCTGGATTTTTACTTAAAGTGAAAGACATGTGACTCTTCTTTTCACTTAGAAGCCACTGTCAGATTATTAACTGGCCTAATTTAATGTTGCTGCGCCCCAGGGAGGAGGGAGACCTGAGGAGTGGGAGGAGGGTGGGGGGTGGCCATGGCCGGTCAGTGGAACCCTCAGAACACACACAGCACTTACTGAGTTCTCTGTCTTATATGGAGGCAGCTCATGGTGCCCTGTAGCAACTACAGTAGGACCATCCAAGGTCACTGGTCACAGATCGCCTTAACAGATGTAATAAAAGAGAGAAAGTTTGAAATAGTGATAATTACCGAAATGTGATGCAGACATGAAGTGAGCACAGGCTGTTGGACGGTGGTGCTGATTGACATGCTTGAAGCAGGGTTTTGTGAGAGAGGCCGTTAGGCAAAGCCCAGCAGAGTGAGCGAGGCATGCCCATATTGGGGGTGCGGTAAGATAACCACTTCACACACCTCCCACCAGGAGGAGCAGCTCCTATCCTGCCATCTGTAAATGTACAAACAACATGATCTTGACATCAAGTGGTGCCGTGCTTCAGACTGAATTAATCCAGCTTTATGGAAAATGTTTTCAACTATATTGTCCTTTCTCCTCTTGAAGACTAATGAAGATTTTGTTAGGGACTGGCATTAGGGTACCCCTGAGCTAAAGGATTGCTAACCCCTGAGGAATTTTCTCTTTGGCCTAGAGAATGCAGGTTTGTTACTTTGTAATTGAATAGAGTCACATGACAACACAGGCTTCGGCCTGCAGCTCCAGACTCTGGGCCTAGTGGAGTCCTGTCGTTCTGCAGGTGCCCTCGGGCTTGTTCATCCCCAGCATGGCCATTGGCGCGATCGCGGGAAGGATCGTGGGCATCGCCGTGGAGCAGCTGGCCTACTACCACCACGACTGGTTCATCTTCAAGGAGTGGTGCGAGGTTGGGGCAGACTGCATCACTCCTGGCCTCTATGCCATGGTCGGGGCCGCCGCGTGCCTGGGTAATGCCCGTGTCTGCGTGTGGGTGGGTCTCCCAGAGAGGTGGGCAGGAGCACAGCCTTGCCCATGGGGTTGAAGGGAAGGCATGGGACCACCAAGGAACTGCCTCAGCAGTGAAATGTGTGCAGTGAGGCTTTGAGTTCTGCGGTGCTTTAGTGTTAGTTAGCCTTAGCAAAAGATTTATTTACCAGTCCTACCCCATCTAAGGTGTACATACAGCAAAATGAGAAAAACGGTAACTATTTTAATGAAAAAAAAGCAAATATCTGCCTTTAGTACTTGAGTTTATTGTTTTTGGGGCACGAAGAATAGTTATTTCTTTTTGTATTTATTTAAAATGTTATCTAAACTTTTGTTATAATACATAATGATAGCATTTTGACTGTTTTTATATAGTAATCAAAATACTGTGATTATTGATCTTCAGAAGTGACTCATTTTCACAAAGTAGCAAGTATGTATGAAGCACTCCTTCGTTGTTAGCACTGTACTAACCACAGTGAGTAATAGGACAGGATGAATAAAGCAAGGACCAGTCTCGAGCACGCTCGCACCGGGGAGACAGGCATGCAGAGTCCAGGCTCATAGTGACACCCTCCACGCCGAGTCCAGAGAACTGGTTGATGTCAAGGAGGGCAGAGCTGACGTCAGTGCTGGGTAGAACATGAATGTCCGTTTCCAGGACTCGTATCTTTTTTCTTTTTTCTTTTTCTATTTTGAGTTGCAGTCTTACTCTGTCACCCTGGCTGTAGTGAAGTAGCATTATTACAACCACCACAGCCTCAAGCTGCTGGGCTCAGGCGATCCTTCTGCCTCAGCCTTCCAAGTAATTGGAACTACAAGCATGTGCCACCATGTCTAGCTAATTTTTTTATTTATTGTAGAGATGAGGTCTCACTATGTTGCCCAGGCTGGTATCAAACCCATGGGCTCAGGCAGTCTTCTCGCCTCTGCCTCCCAAAGTGCTGGAATTACAGGCATGAGCCACTGCACACAGCTAGGGACTTGTACATTTAAGAAGAGATGACTTGAGGGCCGGCCGCGGTGACTCAAGCCTATAATCCCAACACTTTGGGAGGCCAAGGTGAGTGGATTGCCTCAGCCCATGGGTTCGAGAACAGCCTGAACAACTTGGTGAGACCTCATCTCTACAATAAATAAATAAATAAAATCAGCCAGGTGTGATAGCACATACCTGTAGTTCTGGCTACTTGGCAGGCTGAGGTGGAAAGATAGCCAGAGCCCAGTGGGTCAACACTGGTGTGGCCGTGAGCATGTCACTGCCTAGTCAACAGAGTGAGACTCCGACTCAAAAAAAAAAAGAGGTGGAATGGGAAGACGATTGGGATGGCAGGGTGGCGTGGCATCCAGGGGCTTAGAGGAGGCAGACTCCAGTGGAGAGCACTGAGGTGCTTTTGGGAAAGGAGGTCAGACTGGGGAGAAGCAGCAGATTGTAAAAAGACACGGAAGTCAGTTGTTCAGGATGAGTTTATATTTGGAATTGGCCAGATTTGTGGCAGCCTGGCTTTACCATCTTTAACTTAATGACTTGGGGGAACGTTCCTTTAATTTCTTATTTTCTCGTCTATAAAACATAGATGAGAGCCGGGCTCGGTGGCTCAGCCTGTAATCCCGTGCTTTGGGAGGCCAAGGTGAGTGGATTGCCTGAGCCCACGGGTTTGAGACTCGCCTGGGCAACTTGGCGAGACCTCATCTCTACAATAAATCAAAAAATTAGCCGGATGTGGTAGCATACACCTGTAGTTCCAGCTACTGCAAGGCTGAGGCGGAAGGATCACCAGAGCCCAGCAGGTTGAGGCTGCAGTGACTGGGAGCGGCCACTGCACTCCAGTCTGGGTGACAGAGTGAGATTCCAACTCAAAAAAAAAAAAAAAAAAAACATAGATGAGATAACATCAGTTGATCTCCTGTGATTGCTTTGAGGATTATGTGAGATCACATGCATGTCAGGCTGCCAGCCAGCAGAGTGTGTGGTGAAATCAGTGTCTAGTTTGAAAGAAAAGCCCTTGTGAATGGAGGAAGACATGCCTGGCATAGGGTAGACACGCCATGTACAACAGGTTCTTTTCCCTTCTACTTTCGGGTTAATGTACGAAAAGGAAGAGTGAGCTTAATACAGCTTGGACTGGCATGTCCTGGAGGACTTTGAGCAGAGGAGCAGCATGGGGAAAGTAGACTTGGGAGGGTGAACATGGAGACAGCTCACAGGGGGGTGAAGGGAATGGGGCCTGGAGTAAGGATGTAGGATTAAATGGTATCAAAGTTTAGGAACAGTGGGCATGGTGGTGTATGTCCATAATCCCGGCTATTGGGGAGGCTCAGGCAGGGGATCTCATGAACCCAGGAGTTTAAGACCAGCCTGGGCAAGGTAGCAAGACTTCCAATCTTTAAAAACAGAAAAAAAAAAGATAAAACTAAGGAACCGACCTGGACTAGGTTGGTAACAGTGAGAATACTAAGGAGGAGACCTGTAGGCAGATTTCACAGGTGTAATCAGGTTGGACTTCCTGCAGTCTAGATGTGGAATAAGTAAAGGGATGACCCAAGAGTGGCTGCCTGAGTTGTTAGGAAGAACATGGTGCCTGGTGGAGTCAGGGAAGTTTGGAAGGGGGGTCATTTGGGGAAGAAGAGAACTGTGGTTTTAAGTGCATGGTGTGCTCTGTGACAGCAGGTCATCCGAAGTCTTTACAGTTGGAAAATGAGACTAAACCAGCAGAAAGATATGGGATGCATAACTTGAGACAGGGGACAAAGGCAATAGTAAATAGGAAGGTGTGAGTTAGGGAGATGGTAGGTGAAAATGATGACTTAGGGATCGAATAGATGAGTTTATTTTGAGTACATGTTACATCACTAGTGTAAATCACAAGGCACCAAAACACTTCAGTCATTTTGAAAACATTTAGAGGTGGGAAATTGACTAGTATCCCATATTTTTATATGAATGTGTATATATAAGGTCTGACAGTTAGGTTTGTGAACCATCCTAGAAAAGTGCTATATACCTTATTGCTCAGTCTCACTACAGTCACCTTCAAAGTACATCCCTTGGGAAGCTATGCACTGATGTCAGTGCCTAGTCTACCTGTCAGAGCAATTTTGGAATTCCCTTTCTGGAATGGACATCAGAGCTGTCATTGTTACTTGTTGCAGTGTGACAGTTAAGTTTGCAAACTTGCCATCGTGCACTTACCTTGGCAGCCCTGTACAAATAACTGTATTGAAACATCCTCCCTACTCACCTGATCTGGCCCCCAATGACTTTTTTCTTTACCTGAAGATGAAGGAAATACTGAAAGGAATACATTTGATGACATTCAGGACATCGCAGGTAATATGATGATGGCTCTGAAAGCCATTCCAGAAAGAGAGTTACAAAATTGCTTTGATGAATGAACTAGGTGCCGGTGTCAGTGCATAGCATCCCAAGGGGAGTACTTCAAAGGTGACCGTACTGATACTCAGCAATGAGATATATACCACTTTTTCTAGGATGAGTCTGCAAACTTAGTATTGGACCTTGTATATATTGTAAATTGGTAGCAAACAAGATAACAATGATGTACTTCACATTCCTGAAGAATCAGAATAAGCTTTTATGAGGGTGAGATTATGTATTTGCTGCAGGGTATACCAAAACAGCAGAGTTTTTGGTTGATCAGCTTTGGTTTTTTATGAGATAGACAGATTTTGAAATCTTATCTTAACATTCTGTATTATAAACAGAGAGGATGGGTGTTTTTCTAGATCTTATTAAAAGTAGTGGTTATGGTCCTAAGAGAATAGTAGTCCATTTTTGATGATAATGCTTATCCCTAAGTCCTAAGTTCTGCTTACAGTTTTGTCTTCAATTGCCTTGTGCAAAGTTCTAGTAATGTGTAATAACCAGGATCCTGTCCTTTCTTACCAGTAGTTCTGATTTTTTTCAGGTGGTGTCACAAGGATGACAGTCTCACTGGTGGTTATTGTTTTTGAGCTTACTGGAGGTTTGGAATACATTGTTCCCCTCATGGCTGCAGTGATGACCAGCAAATGGGTTGGAGATGCCTTCGGAAGGGAAGGCATTTACGAAGCGCACATCCGATTAAACGGATACCCCTTCTTGGATGCAAAAGAAGAGTTCACCCACACCACCCTGGCTGCTGATGTCATGAGACCGCGAAGGAATGATTCTCCCTTAGCCGTCCTGACACAGGACAATATGACAGTGGATGATATAGAAAACATGATTAATGAAACCAGCTACAATGGATTTCCTGTCATCATGTCAAAAGAATCTCAGAGATTAGTGGGATTTGCCCTCAGAAGAGACCTAACAATTGCAATAGGTACTCTTTTAAAAATACATACACACACACACACACACACACACACACGATAGATTTCTAGAAAAAAGGAAAGCAATGCAATTTCATTGGTTGGGTTTTTGGGGAAAGGGACATTATTTTATGGCACTTAAAGTCTTATGTTCCTAGGAAAGGAATTTATGCCTCAGTGGTTTCTTTTGACTGGGAATTGTTATCAGAAATTAGAGTCAGATTCTCTTTTTTCTCACTCAGGTAATCCTCGTTAAGCTGGTTATTCATAGTAGCATATAGTATAAGATCTTAGCTAAATATATAATAAAGTTGGGTTATTTGAATACAAGTTATGGAAAATCCCTAACTCTTTGGAGTTAGGTTTACAATATTAATTTATAATATCTAGTTTAAAGTGAAAAAGGTCACTGAGATTTTGTGTCTGGTATAGTGCCAGGTTGAAAACGCATATCAGGGCCAGGCTCCGTGACTCAAGCCTGTAATCCTAGCACTTTGGGAGGCCAAGCTGAGGGGATTGCTTGAGCCCACAGGTTCGAGAACAGCCTGGGCAACTTGGTGAGACCTCATCTCTACAGTAAATCAAAAAATTAGCTGAGTGTGATAGTGTGTGTGCCTGTAGTTCTGGCTACTTGGAAGGCTGAGGCAGAAGGATCGCCTGAGCCCAGCTGGTCGACGCTGGGGTGGCTGTGAGCATGCCACTGCCTCCAGCCTGGGCGAAAGAGTGAGACTGCAACTCAAAAAAAAAAAAAAAAGAAAAGAAAGAAAACGCATATCAGTCCTATTGTATTTTATGCCGACATTCCTGAAAATACTGTTGAAAGATATTAGCCATATTATGAATCTTGGAGATAAATGAAACTTCTTCTACAGAGGAAGCAATTATGTTCCTCCAAAATTCATCTTTCCTTTACCTCGTAGTCCTGTGGTGTTGATGAGGAGACCAGTAAGACTTTTAATTCTTTCAACACGATCTGATTGCTTTTCCCCAGCCCCCAAGAATAATAAAGGATGGACACATCCAACCATTGCTTGTGACTCTCAGTTTTCAGTACAGGACCCTGAATGGAAGTGTCAAGCACTTGGCCTGTCCCAAAGGTCATTCTTATGAGCATACATCTCCCTTCCAGCTTCCTCTGTAGCCATTGCAAAGGGTTGTAAAATAATTATTTTGTCATTTGAAGAGGGAAAGCAGGCAGTGTTGTTAGAGTATTTCTCAACTCAACAACTCTTAGTTTGCAAGAGCTATTAAAGCGGAGAGAGAGAAGAAAGGGAAAGAAAAAAAGATCCTACAGAGAACACCCTGTTCAGTTTAGGAAAAGGCAACAGTTTCAGAAGGATTTTTCAAATTTAACTTAGGTAATGCAACAACAGAGTATTTTGTTAGACTTACCTGTGTTCAGGTATTTTGAATGCTAAGCCATTACCATGGCCAAACCTAGTCAGAAAATAATTTCACTAAGATTCCCATTCTCTAGTTTCTTCTAGTAGCCAAAGAAAGTCAGAAGTTTGGAATTTACATAGAAATTTAAAGGGAAAAGGCCAGTTTTTTAATAGATAAAGAAAAAAGTGGTGAAATTAAGAATCATTCATTATCCCACTGATTCTGTGGACATATTTTTAAAATTTTGCCACTGTCTTGAAAGACTATTGGAATAGGAGATAACATTGGTTTAAGGGAATAAGGGCACTATCAATGTGTGAAATATCAACTTGTCATCAGAAACATTATGTGACTTTTTGAACACACCTTAAATATTAACCCACATATATTTTTGTAAAGTTTTAATTTTTTGACTGGGAAAACAAGACCTGTACACTAAATTTTTTTATATGTGTACGTGTGTGTGTGTGTGTGTGTGTGTGTGTACAGTAAAATTACATCATATGTATTATAAACATGTAAGAGGTCTAACAATTAGGTTCACAAACCATCCTAAAAAAAATGCTACATACCTCATTGCTGATTATCACTACAGTCACCTTCTAAGTACTCACCTTGGGAAGCTATGCACCAACTGTCAAAGCAGTTTTGGAACTCTGGAGAATGACCATCAGAGCTGTCATCATTTTTTGTTGAGGTCTGATAATTAAGTTCACAAACTTGCCACCATGCGCTTACGTTGGCAGCACTGTATAAATAACTGTATTGGAACACCCCCACACACACACCCACCTGATCTGGCTGGCCCCCAGTGACTTTTTTCTTTACCTGAAGATAAAGGAAATATTGAAAGGAAGATATATGATGTCATTCAGGACATTAAGGGTAATACGATGCCCGCTCTGATGGCCGTTCCAGAAAAAGTTCCAAAATGGCTTTGATGGATAGACTAGGTACCGGTGTCGGTGTGTACCTTCACAAGGGGAGTACTTCGATATTCAGCAATGATGTATGTAGCACATTTTCTAGGATGTTTGCAATCTTAATGTCAGACCTCACATATGATTGATGATACTTTTTTTGAAGGACAAAAAATTCTCCATGCTGTCTTATAAGATCACTGAAATATGCTAAATTAGGTAAGTTTGCTTGTTTGATACTAAAGCAGAATTTTGTAGAATATTAAATCCAAATGAGAGTTATCAGATTATTTAGAATCATTAAAATAGGAGTGTTGGGTCTTTAAGTTAATCTGAGTTATATCAGAAAATGAAAATTATGATGTTCTGTGTTTCAGAGGCCTTTGAATGAACAGCATCAAAAATATTTTTTAAAAATGAATGAACAGGCCGGGCTCGGTGGCTCAGCCTGTAATCCCGCGCTTTGGGAGGCCGACGTGAGTGGATTGCCTGAGCCCGTGGGTTCAAGACCCGCCTGGGCAACTTGGTGAGACCTCATCTCTACAATAAACAAAAAAATTAGCCGGGCGTGGTAGCGCATGCCTGTAGTTCCAGCTACTTGGAAGGCCAAGGCAGAAGGATCACCGGAGCCCAGCAGGTCGAGGCTGCAGTGGCCGGGAGCAGCCACTGCACTCCAGTCTGGGCGACAGAGTGACACTCCAACTCAAAAAACAAAACAAAACAAAACAAAAACAACCTAGCAGATATCCTGCCCCTTAGTAAATATTTAATAAATGGTTCTCGTTAAAATAGTGCATTCGACTAGGCATGGTAGCTTACGCCTGTAGTTCCAGCTACTTGGGAGGATTGCTTGAGCCCAGAGTTGGAGGCTACAGTGAGCTGTGATCATGCCACTTCCCTCTAGCCTGGGCAACAGAGCAAAAACCCTGTCTCTATTTTTAAAAATGTTTAAATCACTGTGTTAATATAAAATGATAATTGTTTTTAATTTTTTATTTTTAATGGACAAAAATTATATATTGTTATGTTTTGATATCTGTTATTGTGAAATGATTAAATCAATATATTTAACTTATTTATTATTACCCTATATACTTTTTTGTGATGAAAGCATTTTTAAAGGCTCTCCTTCGCATTTTTCAAATAAAAGGTGATTTTTTTAAAATGACAGATTTAAGTCAAAGAGAGTGAATGTTCACTTCTGCTACCTTGTATATGAAAGGAGCATTCCATTAAATAAATAAATAAGTTAATTAATAATTTTTTAAAAACAGAATTAAATGTTTTGTCATTAAATGATTATCTAAACATTCAGTATAATTTCATTGATATATTTGTTATTTTATGAGTATTTAAGGTTTATAATTGGGTGAGGTTTTTTTTTGTTTGTTTGTTTTTTTGAGTTGGAGTCTCACTCTGTTGCCCAGACTGGAGTGCAGTGGCCACTCCCGGCCACTGCAGCCTTGACCTGCTGGGCTCCGCCAATCCTTTCGCCTCAGCCTTCCGAGTAGCTGGAATTACAGGCACGCGCTTCCACGCCCGGCTGATATTTTTATTTATTGTAGAGATGAGGTCTCGCCAAGTTGCCCAGGTGGGTCTCGAACCCGCGGGCTCAGGCAATCCACTCACCTCAGCCTCCCAAAGTGCAGGATTACAGGCTGAGCCACCGAGCCTGGCGACAATATATTTCTGATAACAATAGTTGCATGCAAAACTTTAGACTTTTACTCCCCTCCTCCACGTTTTGTTCTGTTTATGCCACACTTTGCATCTTTTTATTCTGTGACTCCATTAATGATGTATCTAATAGCAGTTACACTCCACCACTGAATGCTCAGACACAGGTCACTAGCCACATTCTCAGGAGCCAAAAGCAGCTTAATGAGCATTTTTCAGAAGTTGTTGATGTCATTTGCTAGTAGACCTTCTCTTCCCTGCCACGGTCATGCTTTAGGGTGTCCTGGTGATTCCCTCTCTCCATGCCTTCTTCCACGAATGTGCTGGAACACCATCAAGAAGGCCCTACTTGTACGGTGCGGTGTTCACAGTCATACCTGCTTTTCACCTTAGGACCGATGCTTAGTAATTTGGTTTGAATGTTTTTATAGCAAAATTCAAAATCTTTTCCCTCTAGCAAATACTGTATTTGTGCACACTCTGTTTTGAATAATGCTACTCAAAATGGAAATATGAGCTGAATGATGATTTTATTTTCAAGTTCTCTCTGTTCTGTGGGTTTCCTCCTTCCCATGTCTCGGGACTTGTCTCCACCTTGGCCATTCTTGTCTGGCGTTCCGGAGACGTATGCAGCAGGAGGGAACGCTTGGAGGAGTGCAGGGGAGAAAGGAAACCAGCAGCGCCTTTGCAAGCTTCCCAGCCCCAGAGATGAGTCTGAATGCACTTGGGCTTGATGGTAGTTTCAGTCTGTCTGAGCTGTTCACAACTCATCTGAAAAGTTAAACTTTTCAGCATCAGGAAAGAAAAGATGCGCATTGATTCTCAGGGGCAGAGTCCCAGCCCAGTCATGGGCAGGATGGACTCCAGTGCTCCTGCCATGCAGGATGGGTGACATTCAGCCTGAGCAGGTGTCCTCGGATGATGGTCTCTTAATTAGTGCAGGTTGTAAAATCCCACCTTCCAGACAAACTTCCTCATCCCCCAAGTTAGAATATAGCTTCAGTCCTGTAAAGAAAATTGCTCAATAAAAATACTTTCTTAGCCGGGCTCAGTGGCTCAGCCTGTAATCCCGCGCCTTTGGGAGGCTGAGGTGAGTGGATTGCCTGAGCCTGCAGATTCGAGACCCGCCTGGGCAACTTGGCGAGACCTCATCTCTACAATAAGTCAAAAATCAGCCGGGCGTGGTAGCGCACGCCTGTAATTCCGGCTACTCGGAAGGCTGAGGTGGAAGGATCGCCGGAGCCCAGCAGGTCGAGGCTGCGGTGGCCGGGAGCGGCCTCTGCACTCCAGTCTGGGCGACAGTGAGACTCCAACTCAAAAAAAAAAAAAAACAAAAAAAACTTTCTTATCAAAAAAAATATTTTATTTAAATGAAGACAGTTTGTTATTGCTGGCCTCTAATTCAGATAAGGAATTGCTAAATAAAGAAGAAGATAGGAAAAAGTAAAGGGATCAGAAATCACAAGATACGTTAATTTTCTTTCTCCGGGTCGGGTGCAGTGGCTCATGACGGTAATCCCAGCACATGGGGAGGCAGAGGTAAGAGGATTGCTTGAGCCCATGAGTTCAAGACCAGCCTGGGCAACTTGGCGAGACCTTGTCTGTACAGTAATTTAAAAAATTAGCTGGGCGTGGTAGTGCATGCCTGTAGTTTCGGCTACTTGGAAGGCTGAGGTGGAAGGATGGCCTGAGCCCAGCAGATCAAGGCTGCAGTGGCCATGAGCATGCTACTACACTCCAGCTTGGGCAAGAGAGTGAGATTTCAACTCAAAAAAATTTTTTTAAATTTCTAAATATAGACAAGTTCCCTATTTTAAGAAATCTATCAGTTTAAAATTTCTGGTCTCTTCTGTCTCTTTTCAGAAAGTGCCAGAAAAAAGCAAGAAGGTGTCGTCGGCAGTTCCCGGGTGTGTTTTGCACAGCACACGCCATCTCTTCCAGCAGAGAGCCCCAGGCCCCTGAAGCTCCGAAGCATCCTGGACATGAGCCCATTTACGGTGACCGACCACACCCCAATGGAGATTGTGGTGGATATCTTCCGGAAGCTGGGCCTGAGGCAGTGCCTGGTGACACACAATGGGTAAGCTTGGTGCCAGGAAGTCTGCTCACTTGCCAACATTGAGGGCCTTTCCAGCGGGGTCTGGATCGTGACTGGGGGAGTGCATGTCTCCCCTCTGAGTGGGAACATCTGTCATCTAGTATGGTCCCAAATACAGGGTCAGTGGTTGGCCGTCACACTTAGCACAGTCAGAAAGATATATCCTGCCTGTGCCATTTCATGGTTGGGTTGAGAAGGAAAAGGCAAAACCGCCTGTGTAGCATGTGTGGGCTGAGGGCGTTTCCTTTCTTGGCAGGATCGCAGCCCCTGCACAGAGTGCCACACAGCCTGCTTGCTTCTCCAGCCCAGCAGTGACTTCCCGGGCATTTTGCTGTTTATGGACTTTCTCAGCCAGTTTGTGGTGTCATAAAGGGAAGTTTATATAACTAAAGGAAGTGTATAAATCAGCTCAGTCTCCTTCAACAGCTGCCCTGTGTTCTCTGTCTGCCTTCTCTGCCAGCGGATCTTTATTACACCTGCTGGTGACAAATACACGTGTGTGTGTTTAAAATGCAGACACTGATCATTTACTTTTCTGCCTGTTACACATAAGCTGCCAGTGTTTCTCCATGATAGGAGTATGAGAAGTGATCAATGTCATGGAGCATGGGACAGTGCACATGGCCTCCTGCTTCATCAGCATCACTGCCTCCTGGACCTGGGAGGCCCTGTTCTTTCTTTAGGTCCCTTGATGTCCACTGTCTGTCATTCCTGGTTGGAATCCTTGGAAACACTGTTGGATCTGAAGGCAGACAACAGGAAGGAGAAACAGGGTGTTCCTGGATTAGGTGTGAGCAGAACAGCAGGCCCTGAGACCATGAAGCTGTGGAAATATGACACACTTAGAGGGCCACAGCACATGGGGGACAGGACATAGGACCCCTGTCTAGAGAAAGGAAGAAAGAGCAGAAAGGAAGGAGGTGTGCTTATCTGCTGGGCCCCTCATTGTTTTGCCCAAGATCATGTGCTAAGGTTACAGATGTGGAGTCGAGCTGTCTTTCCAACTCTCAGACCCAGTCTCTTGATAGTATTTTGCATGGTCACTGAATGAAAAAAAAAAACCTTCCTTTATGATTTCTTAAACTAGAAATTTTTCTTGGCCACTGTATTAGATTAGGATAGAAATAAAAATATAAAGCTAGAGATTAGATCCATGTTTAGTGTTTTTCACTGTGCTAACCAATTAAAATAACTCTTTACTAATATGAAGTAAATCACCAAAGGGATTAACAGCAGGGAGTTTGGAGAAGAGATGTATGTAATATTACTGTTAACTATTTTATTTTGTTTGATATTGTTTAATTTAAAAATTATACCAGCCAGGTGTGGTAGCTCACGCCTATAATCCCAGCACTTTGGGTGGTGGAGGCGAGAGGATTGCCTGAGCTCAGGCATTCGAGACCAGCCTGAGCAACATGGTGAGACCTCGTCTTCACAATAAATAAAAAAATCAGCCGAGCATGATGGCACATGCCTGTGGTTCCAGCTACTTGGAGGGCTGAGGTGGAAGGATCCCCTGAGCCTAGCACGTCAAGGCTGCGGTGACCATGAGTGTTCCACTGCACTCCAGCCTGGGTGACAGTGAGACTCCAACTCAAAAAAAAAAAAGTGATACCAAACTTCACTGTTTAAAACCGTAATAAGTACTAGTTTAAAGGGGTGACTTTTCATAAAGCTGTGCTGGTCCTTGGGCCCTCGTAATGATTAAATGGCCCAGTTGGGGCCTGTGCTGAGTTGGCACAGATGGTGATTTGCTTCAAGTGATTCTGTGCCTGGCATGACTTGTTCTTTGATGTACTGACAAATATAAATGTTGTTCTCTAAGTTACGATTAACTGTGATCACACAGCTGCTCTGTGGGTTGATCTTCATGCTTCAGTTTACTAATTAATATTCACAGATTTTCAGCAGCACAGATATTAGGAAATTGTTTAAGTGAAGTGAGTGGAGGGGAGGCTGGCTGTGAGCTTGGTGCCTCATGCTGCCTTTCTGTAGAAAGGGGGCCTTTGCCAGGGAATGTGCCTAACTGCCTTGCTTGTATTTTCCTTGTTTCTGTTCATTGATGAAAAGAAACTGGTATGAAAGGGAAGAAAAGAGATCCTTTGGGGATGTGGCTTGTGGGACTTGATTTTTTTTTTTTAATTCTCGCTTAAATGCTTTAAAACCTAGAAAAGAAACGATGTCTTCTGTTTTTTAGCAAAGAGTATGAAGCTCTGGGTGTCTCCTGTTGATTTATAGTTTATACTGTGTCTTTTGGGCAGAGCACGGGTACTTGGGAGAAGAGACACAACAAATCTAGAGCCCTACATGGAAGGAGATGAAGGAGTAGAGAGATGAGGGTGAGAGGTGCAAATTATAAAAATGTCAGTTAGTTATTGATTGTCCACATTGTATATCTTAAAATAGAACTTTTCAAAGTCATTCACTCTCAGTGAAGCCAGCAGGATGTTAATAGGAGTTGCTGAGAAACGCTTTGTGACCCTGTAAGTTTGGAAAGTACTAAATATAATTGAGGGTTCTTTACTGTGGAACGTCTCAGAGATTTTAAAATGTTGTATTCTCTGATTCCCAAATGGGGCAGGGGGGTAATAGGAAACATAGTTTTCCAGACTTACTTGAAAATGCACCTTTTTTTGGCAGGGTTAGGTAGATAGAAAAACTTATCGGACTGGTGTTTCTTTGAACATACTCTGGGAAATGCTGGTGTCTGCCTTGTTAACTCTTAACATCATTACTTGTTAGCCCAAAGGAAACAGCATGTAATTTTTTATGAGTCACATTTTCCACTGATTCTCCTGCATTCTGTAAAGTTAATAACATAGCACTGAACCTGGCCTTATTATTCCCAGGTCACTCTTCTCCTTCCACTAAAGAAAGTACAATGTCTTTTCTCCTTTTCTAGCGCTACTTCTTTGTAAACAGTTCTGAAGATAAGTGGGTGCCTTCAGCCTTTGTGGCACCTGAAGTTACCTGGGGATATCTTGGTCTCCTCACAGGTAGTGGGGCTCAGCCTTTCTGACTGTTGAGGCAGCCCAGTGACAGCTGCTGTGTTTTAGAGAATACTTTGTGTAACTCTGAGTTGCCACTTGATCCTTACACATTTGTAACTTTTCTCACACTATACCTTGTGACTTGGCAGAGTTTACTCTTGTAAATGATATTAACTGAAACTCATAATTCCATATAATTAGACAGAAAAATATAAGAATCAAACTGAGCCGGGTGTAGTGGCTCAAACCTGTAATCCCAGCATTTTGAGAGGCCGAGGTGAGAGGATTGCCTGAGCCCAGGGTTCAAGACCAGTCTGGGCAATTCGGCGAGACCTCATCTCTGCAATAAATTTTTTTAAAAATTGGCCAGGCATGGTAGCGTGTACCTATAGTTCTGGCCACTTGGAAGGCTGAGGCAGAAGGATCGCCTGAGCCCAACGGGTCAACGCTGGGATGGCCATGAGCATGCACTGCACTCCAGCCTGGGCGATGGAGTGAGACTCCAAATCAAAAAAAAAGAGAGAGAGAGAATCAAACTGGTGTTATTATATTTGATTAATTGCCATGATATTCACATTTCCTAGCTCCAACTGTAGAATCAAGTGAACACCTCAGGTGTTCAGCCAGTGAAGAAACATCTGTTGAGTGGCTGGATGTTCATTTTGTAGAGTGCAGTTTCTGAGCTTTTGGAAGAGAAGTTGCCCCTATGCTGTGGAACTTCTCAGTGTATCTTTATTCTTCAGGATCCATGCATCATTTTTTAAAAAGGACGAGAAAGCATGGGCAGAAAGCCCGTTTCAGCCTTTCATATCCTCTGCCCTCTGCCACTTGCCCCCAGCCGTCACCTGAGTAACGATTTTATAGTGGGCACACCTGTAGGGACAGACTACCGGGAACGTTCTTCAAGGCAGTGGAACAGGAAAATCAACTTGATGAGATCACCAAGGAAGTGGATAAGTGGATATTACCTGAAGGGCGTTGTGCGTGGGCTTCCATAATTTAGAGACCAAAGTGTTTTTAAGAGTCTTTACTGTCACTGTTTATATTGCCACATATTGCATTTGAACTCAGGACTGTCCATGATAAAACCAGGATCCAGAATGCTGTTTTAATGGAAAGCTGGCTAGTCTGATTCCAGCAACTCCGTTATGTGAACTCCTGTCCCCCCCCACTTTGCTTGATGTGGTGATAATGGCATGCCGAGAAGCATTTGTTACTTAGGAACAAATGCATGAAGTTAAATCCTCTCAGCCCTGATCATAACTGCATCTCACTCGCTTATTTCAAGAAGTGGCACCACAGTTCTGAAGATAAGCGGGTACCTTCAGCCTTTGTGGCACCCGAAGGACCTGGGGATATCTTGGTCTCCTCACAGGTAGTGGGAGCTCAGCCTTTCTGACTTGCCACTGTTGAGACAGCCCAGTGACAGCTGCTGTGTTTTAGCATCTTAGAGAGATACTTGCCTCTAAAGGAAACCTTGCACATGAGTCTCCTCCGGCCAGTCTGTTGTTGTGTGTCGATAGTAAGTTCTTTTGCACTTGACTTTGTGGTCGCCTTCATTCCGAACTTACATGATTCTGAGTTTTAATTTAAAAAGCATTTAAACATTGTGTGCCCCTTTTGTAAGTCAGTAGAATGTATGTGGAAGGAACCTGGGACTTGGACTCCCATCCGTGAGAAGCATCCTCATGCTCATGTCTATGTCTTCCCCGCTCTTGTCATTGTGATCGGAAGCATTTTGGGTTCGCTTTCTTGAGCAGTTATTAGCATAATCGTCTATTTCAGGATTGTCTTGGGAATCATCACCAAGAAGAACATGCTAGAGCACCTCGAGCAACGAAAGCAGCACGTGGATCCCCTGGTGATTAGCTGAGTCAGACTCTCTAGACCCAGAAGGCAGGAGGCATGACACTTGTGAACTGTCAGTTTCTCTGGCCAGACACCACCAGGCACACTGCTCACGCTGCCAGCTACACTTAAATCTCATGAAATAGGCCTGCAAGATACATCTAGACACTGTGAATTCCACCCATAGAGTCAGCAGAAGCTAGCATGGCTCCTCAAAATCAGTAGTTACAGTGTAAGAACTGTAAAAAGTTTGATAGTTGAGTGAGTAAGTAATTATTGGCCATTCTTAAAGTGAACAAGACAGATCTGTCTCTCTTAGCGGATACACCGGTCTCAGAAGACTCCTGACTGGTTAAAATGTCTGCCCCTTGGCCCCAAGCCCACTTCCTGTTCCCTCAACTTGTGGTAGTCTTGTGGTAAATCTGAGCTTCCAAGTGACTAAAGGAGCTTCGCAACTAGACTTGCTGACAGTTATATGGATTGTCTAATGGGCACACTAAATAAGTGTCACGTGTATGTATTTGTGGTCATAGCATTAATTCTTTTCTGCTGTACCCTGAGTATCTTAGAGTCACAGTGTATGTCCTGCCATTTCATTAGTGAATTGTACCTAGACGATGTTTCTGCCCCTTTTGTATGATGTTTCTAGAATGCTTCAAGCAACTTTGGGGTCAAATGTATTTGTTTTAACTGGCTTTATGTCCTGTGGTTTCATGACTACAAATAAATTTTGAATTATCTCACCATATGACATAAAAATTGTCTGGCTTTAGCAATTAATGCCTGAATTTATTTTGCCCTGCAACTGTCATGCCTACATGAAACCTGTCCTAGTTTGCTCACATACACACTGATCATGTATTCCTGTTGTATACTAATATTTCACAAGTGTGTCATGCGTCCTTGTTTAAAAACTACTAACCAGAATACTGTAGCAGCCACTCATTCATTCTGCTTTCTGCTTCACCTATGATAATCTCTTAGGACTGCTTATTGACTTTTCACCTATCTTTTAATGTAAGCATTAACAACTAAGGCTTTCATAAAAGCACTGTACCGTAACTTTTTTGGCCAAAATCAAAAAAGGAAAACATTGATAGGCGGACTGTAAACTTTGGGTTGTCTTACAGACTTATTCTGTGGGGTTTAAAGTTCTCCTGACTGTTTCATATGCATTTTATCTCAGTTGTATGTGCTTTCATGAAGATTCTGCATACAAGCGGGCAACCCTTAAATTACCTTTTCAAAATTGGTTAATTTTGGTTAAACAAAAAAGTGAATTATTAAGAGGATTTGGACGTCAGCATTTTCCTGCTTTCTTGGTGTGATGGGAATGAATCTTCCTTCTTGAATGGGATCAGGATCACGTCCTGTTCACACGTCCTCCCATTTTTTGTTACTTTTTGTTGCCACACGTTGATCAAACCAGCTCTGCTTCACTGAGGTGTGTAGTGGGACAGCCATCTTACCATCACAGGATGGCTGCTGGGCGCTTGTATTCTCTCCCCAATACAACCCTTTCTGAAAGTACAGAATCAGGCTGCCTGCCTTGCTCTGTTCCTGTCCACAGAAAGGGCTGAGCTGTAGACGTGGTTTCTCTGCACTTCTCCCTTGTGTTAATAGCAGTCTTCTGTCTGTCTCTTCAGGCGCCTCCTTGGCATCATAACAAAAAAAGATATCCTCCGTCATATGGCCCAGACGGCAAACCAAGACCCCGCCTCCATCATGTTCAATTGAGCCCAAGCCACGAGGAGAGAGAAGAGACAGAAGAGGAGGTTCACCTACTGAACAGCACGACGCTCTGACCTGAGGGAAGCGTCTACCTTTTTTCTCCTTAAAAAAAAAAGGAACGGAAACATACAAGCCAGGCTTCTGCAGCGCAGTTGCCGATCATGCTGGTGGGACGAGGAGTCGTTTGGGAGGGCACGGGGAGGGGACGGAAAGGCCTGAGCCATTCCCATCCACCATGAGCCACAGGTCAGCACCTCTCACTCTGCACTGGGTGCGTTTGCCTCGAGGGCGTGCCAGCATGGCAGGGGTGACACTGGATCCCCAGCACCTGGCCCATTGCCCAGCGCTGTGGAGACATGCCAGCAGTCCCTGTGTCGGAGGGATTACTTTGAATTGAGCCATCTACAAAACTGGAAAGTCTTGCCCTTTTTTATCGAAACTGTTCTGTTTAATTCATGAATTGTATAGCTAATCATCACCTTTCTACATTCCAGAAGAGCCTTCATCTCTCTCTCTCTCTCTCCTGAGCTGTGACAAAGCCTCTTGAAATCGGGGTGCCCTTTTGAAGCAGTCCTTTCTCATATTGAGACGAGCTGTGGTTTTTTTCCTGAGGTTTCATCACAAAAAGGGCTGCCTCTTGTGCCATTGCCGTGTGGTTGACATCGCTCAGCGCATGGGCAGTGCCCACGCCCCACAGAGGCTGAGCAGACGGGCAGAATCTCAGTGACGCCGAGCGGAGCCTCGGCTTGTGTACTGTGGGGTTTAAAATCAAATCCTTCAGATTTCAAGGATAAACAGTTTCCTTTTTGTTTTTTTCTCCGACCTTATGGATGATGTGACCTGGTCTTATGCAAATTTTCTATTTCTGAAACTGCTATGATATTGAAGTGCTGTTCAGCGTGATTAAACAAAGTGCTGCTGCTCTGGCAGAAGAGAAAGAAGTGTCCTGCTGAGCTGTGTCTGGTGTTAATTGCATGTTAGAACACTGGAATTTTTTTCTTGAAATTAGATCAGTCATTCTTTTCTTTCCTCAAGATACTTCACTGCTGACACTGAAGAAAAAACGTAACTCATAACTTGCACTAATGTATATTTCTTTTCTTAAAAATTTACCATTCTTATTTATATTTTTATGGATTAAAATTTATAAAATACAGATCAGTTAATATTGCACTTAAGTAACCTTACCCTTTTTAATGTGATTTTTATAGACTAATTCAGACTTACAAGTATGGAGATATGAACAAAGTTTACAGTGGGAAGGAGGGTTTAAAAGGAGGCTGTGGTTAGCTCTGTTACCCATGTGTACATACAGCTTTTTCGGAACTTCACTGCCGGCCCCTGGGTCATGTCTTCTGACCTGTCCATTCTGACCCACTCACTGGAAAGTCAGAACACTACAAATTACTTTGCAGATTAAAACCAAAAGGTAAACAGTGTTAACCTTTTTTAAAAATGAAAATAGTAGAATTGCAAAGGTAGCAGGTAAATTTTTCATCTGAACATTACCTCTGACTCTCTGGCCAGGTCTCTCCCATATTTGATGTTAATGATGGTTTGAATATTGACTGCACATTTTTGCAGGATGCATTAAAATGCACTGGAGTATGTTTGCAATTTTTGTTGGGGAAATGTCTGTTTTAATCATGCTCTCAATTCACAATTGGCAAAGGCAGTTCATGCAAAGTACTGGCCTAAACGTTCTGCGATGATGCCATTTGGGTAGGAAAAGACGCTTCTGTGCACAGCTGTCTTCTGAGACACTTCGCAGTGCACTGTAGTGGTGATAGGCCCGTGGGGCTGCAAGATCTTGAGGGCTCAGAAGATCATGAAGCTGCAGGAGAAGCATGCTGGGGGAAGCAGACCTTGGAGGTCACGGAGCATCCTCAGCTTGCTGGGCGCCGGGAGCTGGTCCACGTCACAGCCCCCTCTGCAGATGCCAGTGATCCTCACAGCCCTCTCAAGGCTCTGGTAGCCATCGTGGGGAACCGGTTTCCATGCACAGTTCTGCCACCAGTGTGTCCTGAGCCCTGGTGACGGCGCTGCCGCCCTGAGCCACAGCCTTCTGAGAGCCTGCCTCTGTGCAGGTCGTGTCACACAGCCTGCCTGTGGACCCTCCTTCCTATGTGTCCCTCTGGGTTCCTGCCCCATGCCCTGCACCGTCTTGCCCCAGAGCTCTCTTGATGGATGCTGCGTTGGCTCCCTCCTCCGCTGCCCTACCCCAGCATGTCACTGCAGCACTCGGGGCTTCCCTGGCGGGTGTCACCTCTGCTCTGCGTTCTTTCTGATGCGTTGCGGTGTCTGCTTTCCAGCCAGCGGTGGAACTGTGGAGACCTGGGTTGTGCCTAGCTGGTTTGGCAGATGAGCTGCCTGGTGCAGTGAGTGCGCCTGATTCGAGTGCCCTTTCAAGAAGGTATGATGAGAACAGGCCAGGTGTCAGCATCTCCTCCTCTTCATCTCGCTTCAGTTGGTTCATGAATGCCTGTTCGGTGTCTGTGCTGTTTCTCGAACTGTGTCATCTGTTTTTATTTATACTAGTGTAGTGACGCTGCTGTCAAGACAGTAAACATTTACTGTGATGAGCTCTTCGGAAACCTATTAAAGCTCTCTGACACATGCTGTCTGGCCTCTGATTGTCTCTGCGACAGTCCTTCCTCCACGTGGCTGGCATGCTGCTCCCTCGGGGCCCAGAGCCGCGTCTGTGCTTGGCAGGCAAGGGCGATCTAGGAGTGGGCGCTGAGTAAGTGGGTGGTGCCGAAGAGGCGCAGAGACAGACTTCATTTCAGGTCACTTTCAAAAATGGGACTTTTTCAGAAGAAAAGCGATGCCATTTGCATGAAAGGTAAAATGCTTTACTTGTTTTTTTAAAAAATAACCTTGCAAATTTGCTAATAGAACTGCTAAAGAGGGTAACATTGGAGTAAGATTTTAGTAGTCTTTTAATATTCAACTTTCATTAGGAAGGAAAACACAAAGTCCAGAGTAGATCCTTCAGTCATTCACTGAGTATTTATTGGACTCCTACTGTGCGCCAGGCACTGTTCTGTGTTCTTGAGGTTTACATTCCAGTAGGAAAAGAGACAGATAGATGGTGGTGAATGTGATGCCAGGTGGGGTGTGCCACAAAACCTGTAGATTCTTTGGCTCATTTCTAAAATGAACTCTAGAGCAGCCAGCAAAGTTTTCAGACAAAGTGTGTTAGAGACAGAGGGAGCAAAGAAGTGGAGACATGCCAGAGTTGGTGTGGGTGAGAGAAGCTGCGCCCTTTGCTCTTGACAAAACACCTGACCGACCTTCACAATGGTTAATATGCTGAAGAGGGCAGAACTTGGGTTCCTGTCGCTCTGGAGATGCCATCTCTGGGCTCCGGATGGGAGGAGCTAAGGGGAGGGGTGGCCTGTTCCTGACCACACTGCACACTGTCTTGCAGGAGACCGGCCAGACATTTCCATTTCACAAGTTTCTACGACTTTGGTCAGTTAAGGGGTGGTCTCTGACCTTCCGCCTTTGACAGGCAACCTGAAAGATTCTTGGAGATTGTTATGCTAAACCATGAATTGAAAGTCTTGTGTCTGATGGGTGAGTTATCTTTTAATTTGTTGAGGGGGTGGGGCAGGCTGCAACTTGGCCTGCTGTAAAACATAATTTTAAAAATATCTGGACGCTTCCTAAAGTCTGCTTATGGGAAACCTGTCTGTCTATGTCTAATCTGTGCTAGCTGCCCTGCCTCAAATATGGACTAATTAATATTGTATGTATCATACACAGTGTCAAGCACACAGAATCAGGCGCACTCACTGCACCAGGCAGCTCATCTGCCAAACCAGCTAGGCACAACCCAGGTCTCCACAGTTCCACCGCTGGCTGGAAAGCAGACACC
>CAUYQG010003263.1:0-12050 GCA_963574415.1 Tarsius wallacei
GCTCCCGGCCACTGCAGCCTCGACCTGCTGGGCTCCGGCGATCCTTCCGCCTCAGCCTTCCAAGTAGCTGGAACTACAGGCGCACGCTACCACGCCCGGCTAATTTTTTTTTTTTGATTTATTGTAGAGATGAGGTCTCGCCAAGTTGCCCAGGCGGGTCTCGAACCCGCGGGCTCAGGCTATCCACTCACCTCAGCCTCCCAAAGGCGCGGGATTACAGGCTGAGCCACCGAGCCCGGCTTCCTCTGGGTTTTAAAAAATGGCTTTTTTTTTTAGTTGGAGTCTCACTCTTGTCGCCCAGGCTGGAGTGCAGTGGCACGCTTAGGGCCACCGCAGCCTTGACTTGCTGGGCTCAGGAGATCCTTCCGCCTCAGCTTGGCTTTTTTTTTTTTTTTTAACACATCTTTTAAACAGCCTTAATGAGATATAATATCCTTAATACCATTAAACCATATCCTTAAAATGGTTATGATGGTACATTTTATGTGTATTTTACCACAGTTGAAAAAATAATTTTTAAAAGACAGCATGAGAGATCCTTTTGGTGATGGATGTTCTGTGTCTTGACGGTGGTGGATGTATGAGCCTGCACATGTGATTCAACTGCATGAAACTGACCACACATATACAGTGAGGACAGGCAAACTGGCGAGGTCTGAGTCGGATTGGTGGATTGCAGCTACAGCCATACCCAGTTATGATATTGTACTGCGGTTTGTGCAGGTTGATCATTGAGAGAGATGGGGTGAAGGGCACACAGGGTCCCTCTGGGTTATTCTTACAACTGCATGTGAATCTATAATTACCTTAAAATTAAAATATTAATTAAAACCTAACCTTTAGAAAACTCTATGAAGGTATAATTGATGTACAATAAACTGCACATGTTTAAAGGGGAACATCTGGTAAGTTTTGACATGTGTATACACCTGTGAAACCATCACCACCATGTTATCACCTAGTGAACACAGTGATTACCGCCCCCCACCCATGTGTCTTGGACTTTTCTGTATTCCCTGCTTCCTTCCTTGCTCCCATCTTCACACTAATACTGATCTGCCTTCTGTTGTAGATCAGATAAAACTTTCTATAAAAAAAAGGAAGGGTGTATAACCAAGGGAAACTCTGAGGACCCCTCGACCTGCCACAGGGAGGCCCAAATGCCTGGAGTTGCTGAGATGGGGAAAATGCAACAAAAGGAGCTTCTAGAAGGTACTGTAAGCAGCAGGATGAGGTTAAGGAGAGCTCTAGGGACTGAATGTGTCTCCCCAAAATTTGTATGTAGAAACCCTAGCCTCTTGACTGCATTTGGAGATAGGGTCAAGGAGATAATTAAGGTAAATGCGGTCATAAGGGTGGGCCCTGACATAAAAGGATTAGTGCCCTTGTAAGGAGAGCATGCAGAAAGCTTGTGTTCTCCCTGTCTTTGCATGTGAAGGCACAGTGAGAAGTGGCTGTCTATGAACCACTGAATTGGCCAGCGCCTTGATCTTGGCCTTTCATCCTCCAGAACTGTGAGAAAATAAATTTATCTTGTTAAGCCCCAAGTCTGTGGTATTTTGTTATGGCAGCCTGAGCTGACTAATACAGGGAGAGTGGTATTGACATGATCCTTGTTAAGAAGTGTTGTTCCTACCATAAAGTACTATGGGCTCGTTTTGGGAAGATAACAGGAGTCCTAGCCCTGGCTGGGTTTTCAGAGTCACCTGCACTGGGCTGTCCTGCCTCAATTTCCACGTAGCCTCCTGTCTCCCAGCATCTGGACAGGACTTCGGTATACAGCCTTGTGAGAGGCTAGGAGAAGAGGGTGGTGGTCCAAGAGAGCGTGGAGCTCCTGCCAGAAGTCACATGGGAGAATGCGGGCTACATTCTCCTGGTCTAAGCAGGTCACAATACAGTCCAGATCTAAGAAGGGGGAAGAGGACTTCACCTCTGGGTGGGAGGAGAGACACGAGCACATGGGGACAGGACAGTTGTTGGTGCATCTTTTTAGCCACCCCCCCCTTGTGCACTGATCTCACCTCCTTTTGTGCTGGCTCTCACCCCTTTTGCTTACTCAAGTGCTTCCTTGCAGCGTTGTACCCTGTCTCTTGCACTGGTCTCTCCAAATCTTCTAGATGATTCCCATAGGGGTGAAAACCTGCTGTGTCTCCTGTTTCTAAAGCACAGCCATGTGACAGCCCCTCTTGACTTGAGGTCCCTTGACTCCATAATTCCTGACCCTCTTTCAGCAGAAGTCCTTGAAGAAACTGTCTGGGCATGTCCTCTCATGTTCCCCCACTGCTCTGTCTTCAGGTCACTTCTCTTCAACAGCCTACTGTGACCACCCATGGGATTGCCAGTGACTTGGCCCTGGCCTTGGCGCTGACCTCTCCCATCCACACTCAGTTCCATGGTGGCAGGCCACCCATCAACCACCAGCTCTAGGTCCCTCTGCCCTTTGTCCCTCATGCCTGTATCTCCAGCCCTGACCTCTGTCCCAGCACTGGGCTCACCAGGACAGCTGCCTCTTCGGCATCTCCGTGGGGGATATCCACCGGGCCTCTCTGTGTCTCCTGTCCCCATCCTTCACTCCCTCCGTGCAAAAAAGTAAGAAAACATTGAACTTGAGTTGCAGGTCTTTTCTGATGCCAAGTGCTCTCACTGTTTGCTTTCTAGAAGTAATGGTAATGGGGTGTCCCTGGTGGGTGCTGGGGTGACAGGGATGGGCTGTCAACAGCCTGAAATTTCCAAGGTCACTGGTGCCAGCATCAGACACCAGTGACCTTGAAAATTTCAGGCTGTTGAGAGGATGGCCACTTGTCATATTGGGCATAATTCTTTTTAGCTCTTTCTCTCTAGGAGGCCTCCCTGCTTTTGTTGGAAAGAAGACAGAAGCTTTTCCTGACTCAGATTAGATGTATTGATTTATTTATTTTAGAGACGAGGTCTTGTTATGTTGCCCAGGCTGGTCTTGAACTCCTGGGCTCAAGCAGTTCTCTCACCTCTGCCTCCCAAAGTGCTGGGATTACAGGTGTGTGCCTCTGTGCCTGGTCGTAACTCAGGTAAGATTTTTAGTGGGATGGTCAGAGAGTATCATGAGGGCTGGCCTTGGAAGAGATTTCATGATATTCTCTTGACCAGTTATCTAGACTGTGTGCAACAGACACCCTGGCCACCATCTATGATGAACTGACTGGAAGCATTCCCCTCTGTTGGACAGGACGTGTTGATGTTTTTAGCACCTTGTGTGCACAGAGATAGAGCCCTCATAACCTGTGGTTCTTGACCCTTCTTGTGTGGTCAGCTACCCTGTGAGGAGAAACTCAGCCATGCTAGAGGTCTAGGAACAGTAACTCAAGTCCACAACGAGGTGCCACCTCTGCCACTCAGCTGGCAACGTAAAGTGCTCTAGGTCCCGGCATTGGAGAAGGCATGGGCAACCCAGCAACGCTACCCGTGGCAGGCAGAATAATGGCCTCCAAAGTTGTCCTGTGAATATATCAGGTATGTGGCAAAGTGAAAGGAAGGTTGCAGATGGACCTGGGGTTGCTAGTCAGCTGACCTTAAAATAGTGAGGTTTTTCTGCATTATCTGGGTGGGTCCAGTGGAACCCAGAGTCCTTAGTAGTGCCAGAGGGAGGCAGGAGAGTCAGAGGAGATGGGACTGGGAAGAAGGCAGAGAGATGCAGTGCTGGCCGCTTGAAGGTGGAGGAAAGGGCCATGCGTTGGAAAGCATGGCCTCCAGAAGCTGGTAAAGGGAAGGAAACTGATTCTCCCCTAGAGCCTCCAGAAGGCACACAGGCCTGCCACCACCTTTGTGTTAGCAGTGAGACCCAGGCTGGAATTCCATCCTCCAGAACCACAAGATGGTACATTTCGTCGCTTTGAGCCACTACATTTGTAGCGATTTGTTGCGGCAGCTATAGGAACCAAAACATGCCTCCTGGGGACACCAGCAAAGCCAGCTCTGCCTACACAGTGAAACCGGAAGTGTCTTGGCCCCTCAGCTGGTGAGGCTGAGCGAGAACTGGGCGTCAGCAGTCAGCACGGGCTGCTGTGTGAGTTACAAGGGGAGGGGCAGCAGCACGCGGGACGGGGGTGAGTCTCAGCTGCTAAATGTTAAGTGAAAAAGCCATTCTCAAAATATCACATACGCATGATGTCCTTTTTATAGAGTTAAAAACAACCAAAAATACATTTCAGGACTGCATAAGACAACAGCCTAGCTGTGTGGAAGGAGCCAGGGCTTAGGGTGAAACCTAGTCTTTGGGAGGTGTGTGAGTGGCAGCGCTTAGAGGTGGCTGTGGGAAGTGGCCCTCTGCACAGGTGGTGCACTTCCAGGTGCTTATTGCACGATCAAAAATAACTACTGTGCCCTTTAACTTTTATTGCATAGTTAAGAAATAGCCCTCTCCAGGGCCTGTGTGGCCTGCCTTCCAGGGAATTCCCAGCCCAGTGTTTTAAGTGAGTGTTGCCTTTAGCATTCTGGGTAAAACAGCAAGCTCTTCATGATTCTGTCTTTAACAAGGGGAAGGCAGGTAGGTGTTCTGAATCTGGAAAAGGTGAATGGGGCAATCTTTATGCTGTAGGTGCTGCGAGGTTTCCGCTGTCTTCTGACCACCACCTGTATTCCATGGGCGGAAGAGCTGGAGGGGGTTTCTCCCTGGGTTCTGCAGATGAGAAAGAACTGACCGACCGTGATCAATGTGACGTCTTTCATGGAGAGGGTGACGCAATCTGCGGTCCTTTTAGGGGAAGCCTTGTGAATTTGCTACCTTCCGAGATAGGAGCAAAAGATCCTGTTGTATTTATTTGCCTGGGTCTGGAAAGGGATAAAAGCTTTTTTTCTTTTCTTATAACTCTAGGACCGAGTCTACGTGGGCATATTTATCTGCATTTTTGTAAATTCCTTACAGCTGAGTTGTGTGAAGTGTGATTGTCATTAAACTCACAGGGCCAAAGCTAAGTTTCTCGCGTGTGTCAGTTTAAATATTGGTTATGTATGGGAAGAGATGGGTGGTGGGTGTTTGACAAATGAATTAAGAGAACATAATGTTTCCTTTGATAACTTTTCCTTTGAGTTATTTGAAGAATTAAGTGATGGGAAGAAAGGATATACATAATTCATTTGAGCTGCAAAATTTCTTTGTGTTTAAATAATTTTATAAGATGTAAGAGTCAGTGAGATACAGTGGGATGGTCCTATTCACAACCCTTAATTTATTTTCTCTCACTGTAAAGGATAAATCTATATGGATCTGCTTGTGAAGGCTGGCTTTAAATGACCTCTTTCCCAAATTACATGCATGCTAAGTGTGGATGGAAGAAAGTAATGTAATATTAATGTACTTTTTTAAAAAGAGTCCTGTGTATTTTATACTTTTTGGTCTAGTTTTAGTTGTCATTTTTGTTTCTAATATAGAATATACTTAGGCATTGGATTCTCAGCATGTCCTGTCCAACATAGGGGAATGATTACTTGGTACTACTTACTTAGGGAAGAAGTTCAAGATCCACAGTGGGTGCCATCCAGCCAGGCTAGCTGCGGAGAGGGGTTTACCACCCTAAGGAGTGGCTTTTCCTCCCCAGGATGAATTTTTTGGTTACATGGAATTCAGGTAACATGAAATTAACCATTTAAAAATCATTCAGTGGCATTTGGTACATTTACAGTGTTGTGCAACCATTGCCTCTAGTTCTAGAATATTCTCACCGCTTCAAAAGAAAACCTCATATCCATTAAGCAGCCACTCTCCCTTCTCCCTCACCCCAGCCCCGGTAACCACCAATCTGCTGAGGAGCTGCTTTTGAAATTGCAGCTTAAAATGATTAAATTTAGTTTTATGATGACTCATCACTATTAGCATATTCAAGACACATGAAGGTGAACAGCCCCAGAGCAATCAGCGGGGCTGGGACTGAGAGCTGGGGCTTGCAGCTGACCCTGAAATCCCAGGAACTAGCTGTGTGACCTTGACCAGTGGCTTGGACTGTTTGTGGCTCAATTTCCCACCATCAGATGAGGTGTCACCACACAGGGCTGTAGAGGGTAGGAGATGAGATGGATGGAGAGTGGAGCCTGACCCGCTGCAGGCACCCAGGGAACCCAGCAAAATGTGCAGCATCTGAAATGAATATTGCAATATCTACAATGGATATTGCAGCATGCATTATGATTAGAAAATAGAACCCTCAACTCTGAAAACAAGCATGCTCTTTCTTTGTCAACTAACATGATATGTTTGAGAAACCCAATTGACATGGGAGGGCTGTTGCTTCCACTAAGGAACCTCAAGGAAATATTGTGCCTACCCTAACAAGGAGCAGACATCCATAGCTTGCAAATCTTGAGCTTACCCAGAGAGCCAAGGTCATGGAGTGGCAGGCCTAGTTCTAAAAATGGCCCCCTAAGGTCCCATGTCCTAGGTTCTGGGCTCCGTAAACATGTTGGATTTCAATTTCAAGACTGTCACATTGTATGGTGCAGCAACTTCATGGGGAGGTTATCCACACAGGTCTGGTCTGGTCACAGGAACCCTTAGAAGCAGGATCTTCCTCCGGCTGGTGGCAGGAGCAGCAGCCAGAGAGAGATGAAGCAGGGTGGGGATTCTACTTGCTGCTGCTGGCTTGAGGATGGAGGGGGAGGGGGTCGCATGCCAAAAGATGTGGGTGTCCTTGGGGGAGAGAGAAGCCTCAGCTGACAGCCAGTGAGGAAAGGGGCCCTCAGATGTGCAACTACAAGGAAGTGGATTCTGCCAGCTACTTGAATGAGCTTGGAAGCCTCTTCTCCCCAGAGCCTTCCCAGCTGACATCTTGATCCTAGTGTTGTGTTTCCCAGAGCACAGAACTCGGCCATGCCATGACGGATGACTGACCCACAGATCTATGAGCTAATCCACAGATGTCATTTCAAGCTGCTATGTTTGTGGTAATTTTTACTCAGCACAGAAAACTGATACACAGGACAACAGGTGAACTGAATTTCCTGAGGGAACAAGCCCATCAGGGAGAGGCAGGACTCATGGACTGGTTCACCCTTGGCAGAACGTGGGCGAGGATGTGGCCACCATAAGAGTGAGAGGAGAAAACAAGAGAATTGCAGCAGATTCTAAAAGGCCTAGTTGTGGGTGTGTGATGGAACTCACCCGGAAGCTCTTTTCTACAGGTCTTAGACAGCCCAGACAGACTGTGAATGAATATAGAAGATAATTTTCTGTCTTAAAAATCTTTAAGTGAGAAATGACTTATTTTGAGGTCCCTAAGTAGTCAAATTCATTGAGACAGTGGAATGGTGGGTATAAGAGGCTGGGGAGGGATATGGGGAGTTAGAGTTTAATGGAACAGAGTTGTGTTTCCGTTTGAAAGGATGTGAAAGTTCTGGAGGTGGATGATGGTGATGGTTGCACAATGGTACTGAACTGTACACTTAAAAATGGTTAAAATAGCAAATTTTATGTTATGTGCAATTTACTATAATAAAGAAAAAATTGACTTCCTTTTTTTTTTTGAGTTGGAGTCTCACTCTTGTTGCCCAGGCTGGAGTGCAGTGGTGCACTCATGGTTACTGCAGCCTCGACCTGCTGGGCTTAGGCGATCCTTCTGCCTCAGCCTTTCCAAGTAGCTGGAACTACAGATGCATGCCACCATGCCTGGCTAGTTTTTGTGATTTATTGTAGAGACGAGGTTTCACCAAGTTGCCCAGGCTGGTCTCGAACCCTCAGGCTCAGGTAATCCTCTCGCCTCGGCCTCCCAAAGTGCTGGGATTACAGACTGAGCCACCATGCCCAGCCAAAAATGGACTTCCTCAATGATAACTGACCTAAAACAGTAACCTTGTGTTTGGGGGTCTTTAACATACATAGAAGTAAATATATGACAGCAATGGCCCAAAGGTGGGAGGGAGGGAATGTCATGCATGGATGTGAGACTCTTACACATGTGTCCTTGTCTGTCACATGTGAACACGGGCTGTGAGAGCCTGAGGTGGGGTGTAACCCCCAGAGCAGCCACCAAGACTGCAGTTCAGCTGGGGGATGAAGAGGAGGCAGGACCACAGAGCACAGCGGTCAGGAACTCAGTTTCCCTGAAGCTGATGGAAGCCGGAGAAGCTGTAAGGCAGGGAAGCGACCTGGCCAGGTTTGTGTTCCAGAAATATCCCCAGAATACTCCACTTCATGAAAATGAAAGGAACAGTGAATAAACCAATATGGGGAGGATATGGAATTGTAAAAATGTACTCAATACCCAAGAAGGCAGGGATGGAGAAAGTGAGGACAGGGAACAGCTGGGAAACTGGCAGGGCTGAGGTGGATATCATCTCTTGGTCATTTAGGAGGTTTCCTCAGTTTCAGGGGCTCCTAAGTGGCCAGGTCGTGGGCATCTCACAGATGGCCCCAGTGTCTGCTCCCCGCCCCAGGGGGTCAGCCATCTTTCATGAAATGTCTTACTGCTGTGAAGCATCACTGCTGAAGAACATGCTTTCTCAGTAGTGGAGAAGAAATCCAGCAGGAGGACCCGTCTGGACATGGATTCCTCATTGGGGGATTCCCAGGACCAAGGCAGTCCATTCCCGGAGTGAGAGTCCTGTCCCCACTGCCAGTTTCTTTCAAAAACTGTCTTACAAAAAATTATTTCCTGATTGTAGTAGTAACATCTACAAATGTAATACATGCTCATTGTAAAATAAACTCAAGCTTCAGACAGCAAGAGAGGCAAAAAGGAACCCACTCAGAAGAAAACTGTGTTGATATTTGTGTGTGTTTTTCCAGATCTTTCTCTTCACATATCCATGCTTATGTATAATTTATAGAAGTGGAGTATTCTGGGGATATTTCTGGAACACAAACCTGGCCAGGTCGCTTCCCTGCCTTATAGCTTCTCCGGCTTCCATCAGCTTCAGGGAAATTGAGTTCCTGACCGCTGTGCTCTGTGGTCCTGCCTCCTCTTCGTCTCCCAGCTGAGTCGCAGCTGCTTCCCCAAGAAGACAGGGGGTTCCCTGGGGTGGCCATGCCTGTATTTGTTTCTTGTGGCTGTCGTTCACAAATTAACTTAACAGCAGAAATTGTTCTTCTCACATCTGGAGGCCAGAAGTACAAAATCAAGGTGTCAGCAGGATTGACGCCTGGAACCTCTGAGTAGCGTTTGTTTGGTGCCTCTCTCCTGGCTTCTGGTGGCTGCTGGCAATTTTGGCATTCATTGACTTATGGCTGCATCACTCCAATCTCTGCCTCCATCTTCACGTAGCATCCTCTTTTTCTGTCTCTTGTAAGGACACTTTCCATTGGATTACTGCCAGTCAGATAATCCAGAATCTTGTCACAAGATCCTTAATCACATCTTCAAAGACCCTTTTGCCAGATAAGGTCATATTCGCAAATTCCAGGCGGACCTATCTTTTGGGGGCCACCATTCAATCCACTACAGCAATCGTGGTGGGAAGGAGGGAAGAAGAAGGTCTGCAGAGCAAGGCAGGATGTACCTCTGAGGCTGGAGGGGCTGGAGTCTGAGCATGTGCCCAGAGGATGGCTCACAGCGGTCAGTGGGTGGGCATGAGTACGTGGGTGTGTTTTCTTGCTAATGGTGGGGAGTTAACAGGCAACTGGCTTCCCATCTTGGTGCTGGAACCTCTCCTAAGGGGCGTTGTAACCCTGATTCTGGGGTCTCTTGCAGAATGGATGTATTCTGAGGTGGGCTCCCAGCTGCAGTTATACTCTGAGAAAGACGGTGGGGTCAGATCGAGGAATGAGTGCTTCTGTCACAGGGCCGTGCTTGCCCTGCGTCCTTGGGGGATGCACAACCTTCTTTTAGGCTTTTTCTGGGGGGTCAGCTTGTCTTCAATCTATTAGAAAATGCCTGGGTCTTACATCTGTCCCTTGTGTGTAGCAGGAAGCAGGCTGCAGCTTCTTCTGGCTTTGAGTTAGGCTATAGGAGGCCACAGGGCTTCATGGGATAGACCTCCCTATATGTTGGACACCGAGGCCCAGGACAAGGCTAGGCAGCATATCTGTGGCATACAGAGTTGGGGGAAACCTCAGGCAGGCCGGCCTGTGTGTCCGGCCTCTCTGCACAGATGTTGGCTTTGTGGCTTGGTCAAGCTGGTTTGAAATCTAGGTGGGCCCTGGGTGCTCCGGATCCATGGAGACCAGAACACACCCTGCCTGGTGTGGGCAGCCCCCAGCTGGATAGCCTGACTGGCTGTGGGTGTGAATTGGTTGGGCTCTGGCCATGGGATGGATCCAGAAGCAGGAGCCATGTTCTGAGGGAGATGGGACAGTGCCAGTGGGTGGAGAAGAGGAACTGGGGTCCCCAAAGGAGAGACTCAGAAGTTTCCCAGACTTCACCCCCAACAGGAAGAACAGCAGAAATGAAAACCAACGACGGCTACTGGGAGTAGGGCATTCGGTGTGCCTGGCCCACTACCCACTCTATGGGCAGAGCTCTTCTCTTGCTATCAGTGCATATTTTAAAGGGATAAGTCCTGTTCCTAAATTTTGGCTTGAAATCAATAGGCTCCCTGCTCTGTGCGTCCCACCAGGGTGATTCCTCCAGCCAGCAGGGGAGGAGTCTGGGCAGTCTGGTCCCTGACCCCCCCCCCTCACTGCCTCGGTCTTGTGAAGCCTTCTTAGTTCTCAGTTTGGTAGCTCCAACCCCAGGAATTGGAGCCCTGAGACCTTCACCTAATTGCAGCCAACATCTAGAGCAACACTTGCCATCGTCATCTGCACAGTTTTGTTCTAAGCTCTTTAAGTTCTCCTAAGCTCTCTTATGTTCCTTGCTCCAAAAGCCCTTCTCTAAATAACATGGTCACATGAGCAGGAAGGAGGCCAGAGCCCAACCAATTCACACCAGCTGGGTGATTCTTAGGGTTTTGGGGTGACACTGTCCTGTGAGGCTCTAGGAAGTCCAGGCCTCTGCCATTCTTGTGTGGCCGTGGGATGAGAGAAAGCATGCAATTATGGAAAAAAGAGACTTCCAAGCAGATGTGGGAGCCTTCACTGTCCCACTGTGACCTTTTTCATTAAAATAATTTTTTTTTTTTAGAGACAGGGTTTTGCTGTGTCGGGCTGGAGTGCAGTGGTGTGATCATAGGTGCCCTACCCCCATCCTTACTGCTCAAACTCCTGGGCTATCCTCCTGTCTCAGCCTCCCAAATAGCTGAGACTACAGGTGTGCCAGCATGCCTGGCTAATTTCTGTGACCTTTTCTTTGTCTCTAGGACTTTTTTCCATGAGGTAATTATGCTAGGGGTTGACAGTAGTAGGAATGACCTTGAGGAGCTAATTGGGAAATTGATATTGTGAAAGCTTTTAATTTGCTTCTCCTGATGGCATGTTTAATATGGTCATAATTGCCAGTTTTTATGTATCTCGATGTCTGAAATTTATGCCCAGGCTTTGGAGAAAATTTACCAGGAGCAGCTTTACAAGATAAATCGAGTTAGGCTTGCACAGAGGCCGGTGGCAGACTGTGCTGTGTCTTCTTCCCTAGGATGAGTGCTGCATCCGGGGGAGCCCACCATCCCATCAGTGGGTGGTGGCAGAGAATGGGAGGTGACAGAGAATGGGAGGCCTGTCACAAGGGCCTATGTTGGCTGTGCCTGAGGATGGTGGCCCCAGACACAGGGAGCAAGATTTGAGTCCAGGAAGTAAGTTCCTGTGGGCCTTCAGGGCTTCCCATGCTCATGGATTCTGCCTTCCTGGTCCTTTGTCAGGAATCGCTTTGCTGTGAAGCCAAAATCCCCAATTCTTTCTTGGGCAGTTCTCTCAGAGACCGAGAGACGTGTCTGGGGAGTGGGGGAGCCAGGTGACCCCTGATGTAATAGCCTGATATTGCTAACGTGGACATCGTAAACATTTCACTGTTTGTCCCTCAGACAAGTTACTTCCTCCTCCATTTTTTTTTTTGAGTTGGAGTCTCACTCTGTCACTTAGACTGGAGTGCAGTGGCTGCTCCCGGCCACCGCAGCCTCGACCTGCTGGGCTCCGGCGATCCTTCCGCCTCAGCCTTCGAAGTTGCTGAAACTACAGGCGCACGCTACCATGCCCGGCTAATTTTTTTTGATTTATTGTA
>CAUYQG010003266.1:0-14394 GCA_963574415.1 Tarsius wallacei
TCCAGCTACTTGGAAGGCTGAGGTGGAAGGATCACCAGAGCCCAGCGGGTCGAGGCTGCGGTGGCCGGGAGCGGCCACTGCACTCCAGTCTGGGTGACAGTGAGACTCCAACTCAAAAACAAAAAAAAACACAAAAACAAAGATCAATAAAATAACAAAGACAAAAATAGAAAAATAGATAATATAAACAAAAATTTCAAGCAAATATGCAAAACAGTCCAACTTCACAATAATAGAAGAAATTTTAAGAGGTATTTTTGTTTTTTGTTTTTGTTGTTTTCCTCCTCTTGGTAGAGTTTCTTTAAAGTGATTGTCCTCATGTAAGCCAGGTTGTTATGAAATTGACTTTCTCATACAGTGCTTATAGACATGTAAACCAATGTAACATAATTTTATCTTTTAATCAGTAATTCCATCTAGAACAAAAATAATATTTCTTCACAATAGATCTCTAAAGGAATCTTTTAACTTTATTTTTAAGTGATTATAAAAACTCAGGTATGAGAACAGTTTTAAAACTGTATGTTGGCCGGGCTCAGTGGCTCAGCCTGTAATCCTAGCACTTTGGGAAGCCAAGGCAAGTGGATTGCCTGAGACCCCGGGTTGGAGACCAGCCCAGGCAACTTGGTGAGACCTCGTCTCTACAATAAATAAATTAGCCAGGCATGGTAGTGTGCACCTGTAGTTCTGGCTACTTGGAAGGCTGAGGTGGAAGGATCGTCAGAGCCCAGCAGGTCAGCGCTGGGGTGGCCTTGAGCATGTGCCTGCACTCTAGCCGGGGCAACAGAGTAAGACTCCAACTCAAAAAAAAACCAAAAACAAAAAAACCCCTGAATGCTGTAACTTTAAGACTATATCACTTTTAAGATGAGAAAATTAATAAACTTAGTGTTTTTTCTTCCTCTCACCTTCTATTTTTGTTAATCAAATTATTTTTAGATTCTTAAGATCGATGACATTTAAATTCAATTTCATGAGTATAACTACCAGAGTTAGTCTTCGTTCTATATTTAAATACATTTGTTTTCATCATTGGTATGAATAATCAGCAAAAAATTGGCAATAACTTGAATCTGTGTTTGGGCAACTTTTCTCAACGCTCCCCCCTCAAAAAAGGAAAAGGCCGATGCGGTGATTCATGCCTATAATCCCAGTACTTTGGGAGGCCGAGGTGAGAGGATTGCCTGAGTCCACAGGTTTGAGATCAGCCTGGGCAACTTGGTGAGACCTTGTCTCTACAATAAATAAAAAAATTAGCCAGACCTGGTGGCACGTGCCTGTAATCCCAGAACTTTGAGAGGCAGAGATGAGAGAATTGCCTGAGCCCAGGAGTTCGAGATCAGCCTGGGCAACTTGACCAGATCTTGTCTCTACAATAAATCAAAAAATTAGCCAGGTGTGGTGGTGTGTACCTGTAATTCCAGCTACTTGGAAGGCTGAGGCGAAGGATCACCTGAGCCCAGCAGGTCGAGGCTGCGGTGGCCGTGAGTGTGCCACTGCACTCCAGCATGGGCGACAGAGTGAGACTCCAACTCAAAGAAAAAAAATTAACAAAAAGAGAAAAGAAACTTTCTTCCAAAAACATTAAAAATAGAAAAATTGACAAGGAAAAAATTTGGGCCAGAGATAATCCTAAAATAAGGATGAATAATACTTGAACTGTACAAAATAAATGTAACTGCCAGTAAAAGAAAAATCAAACTTTCTTGTCACATTTGGTAAAATCAGATTTGATAAAAATAATGGCCACTAAAGATAACTTGGTGGCAGAAACTATACTTATTCAAATTTAATATGAATGATCAAATTTAATATGGATAAAAATCTGATGAATGAATCATATCTCCACTGTAAAATGTATGAAAAAAATTAATTTCAATGAAAATAATTTCAGGAAATGGAAAATTTTAAAAATTGGATATAGTATAACTATATTGTATAGATAATTGATCACAGAATTTAGTTGCTTCAAAAAAAACCCTCTAGATGAAATTTATTGTTGGTATAATTCTAAAGATGCATTAGAAATATGGAGTCCAAACATTGTCAACTTATGAAATTCAAAGAACTGCTAATAAATGACTATTGTAATGGGTCTATGTGTTAGCAGGGATTACAAAAGATTTATAATCTAAAGATCAAATGTATTAAAAGTAACCACGGTTTTGTTTTTTTTTTGAGTTGAAGTTTCACTCTGTCGCCCAAACTGGAGTACAGTAGCACATTCACAGCCACTGTGGCCTCAGCCTGCTGGGCTCAGGTGATCCTTCCGCCAAACTCTTCCAAGTAGCTGGAACTACAGGTACACACCACCACACCTGGCTAATTTTTTGATTTATTGTAGAGACGAGATCTGGCCAAGTTGCCCAAGCTGATCTCGAACTCCTGGGCTCAGGCAATCCTCTCATCTCCGCCTCTCAAAGTTCTGGGATTACAAGTGTGAGCCACCACGCCTGGCTAACACAGTTTTTATGAGGCATACAATCTTGTCATATCATGGTTCTTGGCATCCTAGAGAGGATGTTTTCAGACTGTGCCTTGGAAATACCTTTTACTGCTTTCCCTCTCTACCCTCAGCTCCTGGAGCCCAATGAACAGCCCAAGTTGCACCAGCTTATTCACCATAGTATATTTACTGTTTCCATTTTCATAATTCTAATACCCTCATTCCGGGACTACCATACTTCTATGACTAATGTCTATGTCAACTTTCCCTACTACTAGACCAGCCGTGTGGCTGATTGACCCACACCTGTCACCTAGCCCAATGCCATCTTCTGGTACTCTCTCTCTCTCTCTCTACAGAATCCTCTTTGCTAATTGACATATCTCAGCCCCAGAAGGAAAATATCAAACCTCTGTTCAATTTTTCTACATTTCAGTTTGTTTTAAAAGGTATTTAAAATCTACCACTTTTTACCAGGTATGGTGGTTCACCCCTGTAATCCTAGCACTTTGGGAGGTCAAGACGAGAAGATTGCCTGAGTCCAGGGGCTCGAGACTAGCCCGGACAACTTGGCAAGACCTCATCTTTACAATAAATCAACAAAATTAGCTGGATGTGGTGGTGCATGCCTGTGATTCCAGCTACTTGGAAGGCTGAGGTGCAAGGACCCCTTGAGCCCAGCAGGTTGAGGATACAGTGACAGTGAGCATGCTACTACATTCTGGGCTGGGTGACAGAGTGAGACTCTGACTTAGAAAAACAAAACAAACAAACAAAAAAACTATCACTTTTATCCCTGAAATATTCAGATTTATTAATCCAGAAATGATAGGTCCCAGAAAATGTTTTCAAAGCTGAGCAGATAGTCATCCTTCTAGCCCTTGCTTTATTAAATCCTATCTTTGTGAATTTTCTGCCCCTTGTGTATTTGAATTTCAAATAAAAGCAATGAACAGGAGGGAGGGGCATACCTCATCAACAAGGATACCTGCATAATCAGCGTTTGTATACCTAACCCTGAATTGTACCCCACATCTTTATAATTAAAAAAAAGTTAAAAAAAAAAAAGCAGTGAACACATCTTGTACCTTCTCTTCACATGGGAATATCAGCACCCTGCATGTGGCCATGAGGCCTTCCCAGTCCTGCCTCAATGGCAGTGTCGTGTCCACCAGCCCTTGGCTCTCTGTGCGCTCACTTAGTTCCCTGGCTGTCACCGTTGCTGCTCCCACTTTAATGCATCGCAGTCCCTCCTGTCTCAAGCCTTCCTTGTGTTTCTCAGTCTGTCTGGAATGTTCTCACCTCTTCCCTCCTTCGGGCTTTGACATCAGCTTATCCTTCATGTCTCAGTATAATTGTCAACTATGCCGGGCAGTGGGATTTGCAGCAGGCAGCTGGCAGCTTTGCTGTCTTATTGTCTAGGTTTCTATCCCAATCAGCTCATTATTTACTGGCTATAGAATCTTAAGTTGTTTGACTTCTCTAAGTCTCAATTTCTTTATCTTTAAAATGAGGAGAGGCCTACACGGTGGCTCAAGTCTGTAATCCCAGCACTTTGGGAGGCCGAGGTGAGAGGATTGCCTGAGACCAGGAGTTTGAGACCAGCCTGGGCAACTTGGTGAGACCTCATCTCTATAATAAATAATTAAAAAAAAAAAAAAACCATCCAGGTGTGGTGGCGTGCACCCGTAGTTCCAGCTACTTGGAAGACTGAAGCAGAAAGATTGCCTGAGCCCAGCAGGTCGAGGTTGTGATGGCCATGAGCGTGTCACTGCCCTCCAGCTTGGATGACAGAGTGAGATGCCAACTCAAAAATAAATAAATATAAAAATAAAAACAAATAAATAAAAATAAAATGAGGAGAGAGAATTCCTATTCATCAGATACTGTGATTATTAAATGCAAAAATGAGATAAGCCATGTAAACTCTTTTTACTGTATAGCAACATAAATGACCATATACCTCTTATTCCTAACATTTACAACTTACCACAGTTGTGATTTTAAATTAATTTTTTGATTGTTTGACTAGTATCTGTCTCTTTTTACTAGATTATAAGCTCTGTGGAGTAGTGATCATGTAGTTTTTCTCACCCTATTCTCAGTACTTAGTCCATATTAAGTCAACCATAAATATTTCTTGAGCAGATGCACAAATGAATAAACCAGAAGTATATTCCACTCCATATTTCTAAATGCATCTTTAGAATTATTCCAATAATACATTTCATCTGTTCTAGGCCAAGGGATGAGGCTGTAATAAAGTAGGTAAAAGTCCCTGTTTTTGCAGCTACCTCTCTGACTTTGCTTTGAAATTTCTCATCCACATCCTTCCTAAAAACCACTAATGTCTGCTGTGGTTTGAATGTGTACCCTTCTAAAATTCAGGTGTTGCCAGTGTGATAGTATTAAGAAATGGAACCTTTAAGAGGTAATTAGGCCATGAAGGCTGCTCCTTTGTTGATGGGATTAAGGTCTTTGTGGAAAAGAGGCTTCAAGGCTGGAGCAGCATTAGGCTAGCTTGTCCTTGCCCTTCTGCCATGTGAGGACTCAGCAAGAAGGCATTCGCTAGACCAGATGCCAGCACCTTGATCGTGAACTTTTCAGCCTCCAAAACAGTGAGAGAAAAAAAAATCTGCTCTTTATAAAGTACCTAGTCTCAGATATTTTGTTATAGCAGCACGAAATGGCCTAGACAATGTCACACTAGTAATTTATCATTTTTATCTTGTATTCAATTATAGGGAAAAAAAAACTAGTAACCCCAATTCCCAAACTCTTTACAATTCTACAACCTTTTTTAAAATGTGTTTTTTTGTTTTGTTTTGTTTTTTATACCTTTGTACCCTATCTTTAACCTAGTAGTAGTAAGCATAAAGGTGATAAGAGGAACCTAATGTAAACATTCCTTAAAGGGTTACTTTTTCTCCTTCAAAGAGTCAATTCTTGTAGTGTTATTCATTAATATACAATGTTGCAGCTTGTCCAATTTCATCTATGTTAAAACTAGTCAACTGGTTTGTAACCTCTTCACTGAAGTAGCACCATCATAGTCTGACTCAGTTCCAAAAATATAAACAAATTTAAAATTTTTTCTAATGTAATATTCTGATCCTCTGTGAAACTTGATGGCACCCTGCTGTTTTATAAAACCAACCTTTAAACTACTGATCCAAAAGAATGTTTAAACCATTGTGAAACTGATTTGAAATTATTTCTTCTGTTTTCTAAAGCACTTTCCCATTTGCTCCAGAAGTTAGTTTGCAGATCAGTTATTTAAAATTCAGATTATGTTTCTGTGTATAAGCAGATCTTGCTACTTGGTGCTTAGCTTTAGGAATCAGCTCAAAAACAGTATTTAGCCCATTCTTACTTGAAAAGTCATGCTAATCAAATAACTTTTGCCATAACACACCTCTACTTACTATTTCTATGAATGTGTGTATTTGGAGAGAATCTCCTCTCCTATTTAGCTATGTTCCTCTCTTCTCTCCTTCCCTTGCTATACTGGGATCTGGAGACCGGAAAGTGACTATGGGAAAAAAAAAAAAAAAAGGGAGGCGAGTGGTGAGTGAGTGTTGGCTCTGGTGGTTTATTAATTCTTCAGCTAAAGAGGATCGCTCTCTTGGAGGGTTGTTCTTCTGTGGTCTAACTGCAAAGCAGCTTTTGCCTTTAGGCTGAGAGACCTTGTAAAGACTGTGTAAACCAGGCACGGTGGCTCATGCCTGTAATGCCAGCATTTTGGGAGGTGAAAGCAAGAGGATTGCCTGAGTCCATGGGTACGAGACCAGCCAGGACAACTTGGTGAGACCTTGACTCTACAATAAATCAAAAAATTAGCCGGGCATGGTAGCACACACCTGTGGTTCCACCTACTTGGAAGGCTGAGGTGGAAGGATCACCTAAGTCCAGCAGGTCCAGGCTGCAGTGGTTGTGAGCATGCCACTGTACTCCAGCCTGGGCAACAGAGTGAGACTCAAAAAAAAAAGGGATTGTGAAAATCTGTGTTGTTGCCTTGGGAGGCTGAGATGAGTAGATTGCCTGAGCCCGCGGGTTCGAGACCCGCCTGGGCAACTTGGCAAGCCCTCATCTCTACAATAAATCAAAAAATTCGCCGGGTGTGGTAGTGCGCGCCTGTAGTTCCAGCTACTTGGAAGGCTGAGGTGAAAGGATCGCCAGAGCCCAGTAGGTAGAGGCTGCGGTGGCCAGGAGCGGCCACTGCACTCCAGTCTGGGCGACAGAGTGAGACTCCAACTCAAAAAAAACAAAAACAAAAAAAACCCAAACAAAACAAATCTGTGTTGTGATATGGGCAGGGGAGGGGACGATGCTGCTGCCTGCTCGCTTGTATAGTTGGGTTATTTCAAAGCTGGACACTTTGCTGTTTGCCCGCCCTTAGGAAGCTAATTTCATCAATCTTTTAGACCATTATTTCTCTTTCAATAATTTTTATATATTTAAGGTTTTGTGTGTGTGTGTGTTTGTTTGTTTGTTTGTTTTGAGTCAGAGTCTCACTCTGTCACCCAGGCTGGAGTGCAGTGGCACGCTCATGGCCACCACAGCCTAAACCTGCTGGGCTCAGGCGATCCTTCTGCTTCAGCCTTCCAAATAGCTGGAACTACAGGCATGAACTATGCCCAGATAATTTTTGTGATTTATTGTAGAGACGAGGTCTCACCATGTTGTCAGGCAATCCTCCACCTCCCAAAGTGCTGGGATTACAGGCATGAGCCACTGCACCTGGCAGGTCTATTTTTAATATTTAAAGACTTGCCATACTGTCTTTACCCTTAGCAAGAGGGTTAGTCTATGATTTGCTCTTAATTGAAATGACTAACAATTTTAAAAAGTGGGGTTTTTTGGGTTTTTTGAGTCATGGTCTCACTCTGTCGCTCAGGCTGGAGGGCAGTGGCATGCTCATGGCCATCGCAGTCTTGATCTGCTGGACTCAGTTGATCCTTCCGCCTCATCCTTCCAAGTAGCTGGAACTATAGGCTGCATCACCACACCCTGCTAATTTTTTGATTTATTGTAGAGTCAAAATCTCACCAAGTGGCCCAGGCTGGTCTTGAATCCCTGGGCTCAGACAGTCCTCTTACCTCAGCCTCTCAAAGTGCTGAGATTACAGATGTGAGCCACTGCGCCCAGCTATTGTGTGTTTTTTCTAGGCTGGAGATGTCTGTTTTTAAGCCCTGAGTGTGTTGACTGCTACTTACTAGTGCTATTCAGGTAGACACCACCCTAAGCTGACAGCACAGCTGGTCAGTCTTCAAGCAGCTCCCAGTTGGGCCGGTTATTGCTGTTTGGACATGTTTAGATTTGATGTTCCTCCCTTCCTTGTGAGTAGCACAAGGTTATGATACCACACAACCTGTTGAAAGGGAAAAAGTAGTTAAATCCGATGCTTATCAATCTGTTTGACTTTTTTACCTAAATTGGTCAATATTTTTACTTCATATACAGATTTTTAAACATCAGGTATGCCTGTGCTTACAGCCTTTTCTTTGCTGTATTTTACAACAGTTTTATTTATGAGTCTTCACTTTAACATTTCTTTTACAATGATTACCTAGGTTTCAAACCCAAGACAGACACGTTGTTGTATGTACTTCCTCTTGTCAGTGTATTAATGTTTGTTTTGACATTTAATTCTTATGATGCAATTTTCTTGTTGAGAATTTTTTTAAAAGAATTTTATGTAAGTTAACTTCCTTTCAGTTGTTATTAAAAATATGCTATATGGCCGACTACGGTGGCTCACGCCTATAATCCTAGCTCTTTGGGAGGCTGAGGTGAGAGGATTGCCTGAGCCCAGGGGTTTGGGACCAGCCTGGGCAACTTGGTAAGACCTGATCTCTACAATAAATCAAGAAAAATTAGCTGGGCATCATGGTACATGCTTATAGTTCCAGCTACTGGGAAGGCTGAGGTGGAAGGATTGCCTGAGCCCAGCAAGTCCAGGCTGCCATGACCATGAGTGTGCCACGGCACGCCAGCCGGGGTGCCAGAGTGAGACACTAACACAAAAAAAAAAAAAAAAAAAATATATCTATATATATATATATATGGGGTACATAGTAAGGTTTTGATGACAATGTGTAGTGATCAGTCAGGGTAGTCAGCGTATTCATCATCCCAAACAGTTATTATTTCTTTTTACTGGGAACATGTAGTAGTCTCTCTTCTAACAAGTTGAAAATATTTGTTGTTGTTAACAATGGCTATTCTGCAGTACTGGAGGACGCGAGAACTATTCCTGCTATCTAGCTGTAAGTTTGTATCCTTCAACAACTCTCTGTCTGACCCTTTTCCTTTGACTTTTTCCAGTCTTTAGTAACTTCTGTTCTACTTTTTACTTCTATGAGATCAACTTTTCTTTTTAGCTTCTGCCTGTGAGTGAGAGATGCACTGCTTAATGTTCTGTTCCTAGCTAATTTAACTTAACATCACATCCTCCATTTCCATCTATGTTCCTGCAAATGACAGGATTTTATTCTTCTTTTAAGATTGAATAGTGTTCTATTATGTATGTAAACCACATTTTCCTTATCTATTCATTCTCTTTCTCCTCTCCCTACCCCCGGAATCAATCTCACTGTGTTGCCCAGGCTGGAGTGCAGTGGCACGATCTTGGCTCACCACAACCTTGACCTCCTGGGCTCAGGTGATCCTTCTGCCTCAGTCTTCCAAGCAGCTGGAAGTACAGGCGGTGCCACCATTGGGTAATTTTTAAATGTTTTATAGAGACAAGTTCTCACTATGTTGCCTAGACAGTCTTGAACTCTTGGGCTCAAGCCATCCTCCCACCTCGGGTTCTCAAGGTGCTGGGATTACAGGCATCAGCCACTGCACCCAGTCTCATCTTCTTTTTTGGATACCAACTTTTTCTGCTCTGATGCACCAAGATGTTTTCAAAGACTTGCAGAAATTTGACTGTCATTAATTCATTCATACATTCTGCAGATGTTTGTTGAAAGCTAGCTCTGTACAAGGATGTGTGCTAAGCAGAAAGGATGAAGATCCTAAGTCCCAGTTCCTGTCCTCAAGAGACTTGCTGGAGGAACCAGAGAAGGAGACCACCAACATGTTTGGTTTTGTTTGAATTGGATTCTCACTCTGTCACCCAGACTGGAGTGCAGTGGCACACTCACAGCCACTGCAGCCTCAACCTGCTGAGCTAAGGTGATCCTTCCACCTCAGTCTTCCAAGAAGCTGGAACTACAGGCACGTGCCACCATGCCCAGCTAATTTTTTTATTTATTGTAGAGACAAGGTCTCACCAAGTTGCTTAGGCTGGTCTCGAACCCGTGGGCTCAGGCAATCCTCTTGCCTCAGTCTCCCAAAGTGCTCAGATTATAGGCTTGAGTCACTGTGCCTGGCCTCAATATGTTTTAAGTACTTACCTCCTCACCTTTTACAGCTGTGAGCTTTCCAAATTGGAATACAATTTTGGCCTGGGATATATGGCCACATGCCAGGATATGCAGAAACACATAAAATAAATGTGACCTATCTTCCTGGAGATTATTATTATTATTATTTTTATTTTTTATTTTTTGAGTTGGAGTCTCACTCTGTCGCCCAGACTGGAGTGCAGTGGCCGCTTCCGGCCACCGCAGCCTTGACCTGCTGGGCTCCGGCGATCCTTCCGCCTCAGCCTTCCGAGTAGCCGGAATTACAGGCACGCGCTACCATGCCCGACTGATTTTTTGATTTATTGTAGAGATGAGGTCTTGCTTGCCCAGGCGGGTCTCGAACCCACGGGCTCAGACAATCCACTCACCTCAGCCTCCCAAAGGCGCGGGATTACAGGCTGAGCCACCGAGCCCGGCTCTCTTCAATTTTTGATACTCTTTTTTCTTCTTGCCTGATTCCTCTGGCTAGAATGTCCAGTACTATGTTGAACAGGAGTGAAGAAAGTGGGAAACCTTGCCTTGTTCTAGTTCTGAGGGGGAATGTATTTACCTTTTCTCCATTTAGGATGACATTGGCTGTGGGTTTGTCATATATGGCCTTTATTATTTTTTGGAGTGTTCCCTCTATGTATATTTTGCTGAGGTTTTTTTTTTTTTATCATGCAGGATGGTGGATTTTATCAAATCCTTTTTCTGTGTCTATTGAAATGAGCTTGTTTGGTAGTGGATCACGATTATTGACTTGCATATTTTGAACTACTCTTGCATCCCTGGGACAAAACCCACTTGGTCGTGGTGTATTATTTTTCTATGTGCTGTTGAATTCAGCTTACTAATATTTTGTTGAGGACTTTCATGCCTATTTTCATAAGAAATATTGGTTTGTGTTTTTTTTGTTGTTATTGTGGTGGTGTCTTTTCCTGGCTTTGGTATTAGAGTGATACTGTCCTTGTGAAATGAGTTTGGGAGGATTCCCAATCTTCAATCTTGTGGAATAGTTTCAGTAAAATCGATACCACTTATTCTTTGAAGGTTTGGTAAAGTTCAGCTGTGAGTCAATCAGGTCCTGGAGGGTTTTTTTGTGTTTTTTTGTTTTTGTTTTTTCTGTTGGGAGACTTCTAATTACTGTTTCAATCTCGCTACTCATTATTGGTCTGTTCAGGATTTCTGTTTCTTCCTGGTTCAAGGTTGGGGGATTGGGGGATTGTATGCTTCCAATAATTTATCCATTTCCTCTATACTGTCTAGTTTGCATAGACATGTTCATAATAGTCTCAGGTGATCTTTTGAATATCTGTTGTATCAGTTGTAATGTCTCCATTTTCATTTATGATTGAGTTCATTTGAATCTTCTCTCTTAGTTTCTTAATTAATCTAGAGAGTGCTCGATCAGCTTTGTTTACTTTTTCAAAGAACCAACATTTTGTTTTATTAATCTTTTGTGGGGTTTTTTGTTCATTTATTTTTTGCAGTCTGAAGTGCAGTGGCATGCTCACGGCTACCACAGCTTCCACCTGGTAGGCTCAGGTGATCCTTTTGCCTCAGCATTCCAGGTAGCTGGAACTACAGTCACGTGCCACCACAACTGGTTAATATTTTTTTATTTATTGAAGACATGAGGTCTCACCATGTTTCCCAGGCTGGTCTTGAACTCCTGGGCTCAAGCAATCCTCTTGTCTTGGCCTCCCAAAGTGCTGGAATTATAGGCATGAGCCACTGCACCCTGCCTGTGTTTTTTTATGTCAATTTCATTTAATTCTGCTCTGATTTTTATTTCTTTTCTTCTGCTCTCTTTGGGTTTGGTTTGTCATGTTTTTCTAGTTCCTTGAAGTATGATCCTTGTTGATATGTGATCATTCAGTCTTATTAATGTAGGCCTTAAACACTATAAATTTTCCTCTAGCACAGCTTTGACTATGCCCCAGAGGTTTTGATAACTTGTTTCTTTTTTATAAAGTTTTTAACTTTAAAGATGTGGGGTACAGTTCAGGGTTAGGTATATATGTTCATTATTCAGGTTCCCATGTTGATGGGATGTGCTACCCCCCTCCCCCGGCAGTTTCCCACTACTCCCAATTCCTTTCTTATATCATTATGTCAACTGTTCAAGGTCTGTTGATGAATGAGAACATATGGTACTCTATTCTTTGTTTCTGTGATAGACCACTGAGTATGACAGACTCTAAATCCATCCACATTGCTGCAAAGTCCATATGTTTGTCCCTCTTTATGGCTGCATAATATTTCATTGTGTATATGGACCCCCGTTTTTTTATCCACTCTAATTTCAATGGGGAGCACGGTTGCTTCCATGTTTTTGCTACTGTGAATAGTGCTGCAATAACCATGCGTTTGCAGGTATCTTTTTTTAGAATGATTTGAGTTCCTCCAGGTATACTCCCAGTAGGTGGATTGCTGGGTCATATGGAAGGTCAATGTCTAGTTCTTTCATAAATTGCCACACTGTTTTCCAAAGAGGTTGGACTAGTCTGCATTCCCACCAGCAGTGTAGAAGCGTTCCTTTTTCTCTGCATCCTCGACAGTATCTAGTGTTGTTTGTTTTATTAATGGTGGCAATTCTTATTGGGGTTAGGTGGTATCTCAATGTGGTTTTGATTTGCATTTCTCTGATGATGAGTGAGGCTGAGCACTTTTCATGTGTCTGTGGACCACCCGTATATCTTCTTTTGAGAAGTGTCTACTCATATATTTTGCCCACTTTTGAATGGGACTGGTTTTTTTTGTTTTTTTTTTTTTCCTTTCAGCACATTTGAGTTCTTTATAGATCCTGGATGTTAGGCCTTTGTCAGATATATAGTTGGCAAATATTTTTTCCCATTCTGTGGGCTGTCTCCCTGTTCTCTTGATGGTCTTTTGCTTTGCAGAAACTTGTCAGTTTAATGAGGTCCCACTTGTCTATCTTATCTCCTAGGGCGTGGGCAGTTGGGGTTTTTATCAGGAATTGGTTACCAGTTCCAATTTCCATAAGGGTGTCTCCTGCATTTTCTAAGATTCTTTTATTTTTTTTAATTTTTTTTGAGTTGGAGTCTCACTCTGTCGCCCAGACTGGAGTGCAGTGGCCGCTCCCAGCCACCGCAGCCTCGACCTATCGGGCTCCGACGATCCTTCCGCCTCAGCCTTCCGAGTAGCCGGAATTACAGGCACGCGCTACCATGCCCGGCTGATTTTTTGATTTATTGTAGAGATGAGGTCTCGCCAAGTTGCCCAGGCAGGTCTCGAACCCGCGGGCTCAGGCAATTCACTCACCTCAGCCTCCCAAAGGCGCGGGATTACAGGCTGAGCCACCGAGCCCGGCTTCTAAGATTCTTATAGTTTGAAGTTTTACATTTAGGTCTTTGATCCATTTTGAAGTTTTTTGTTTGTTTGTTTGTTTGTTTTGAGACAGAGTCTCACTCTGTCGCCCAGGTTGGAGTGCAGTGGCACACTCATGGCCACCACAGCATCGTCCTACTGGGCTCAGGTGGTTCTTCCTCCTCAGTCTTCCAAGTAGCTGGAACTACTGGCACGCACAACCATGCCAGACTAATTTTTTGATTACTGTAGAGATGAGATCTCACCAAGTTGCCTAGGGTGGGCTCAAACCCCATAGTCTTAGGCAAACTTCTCACCTTGACCTCCCAAATTGCTGTGATTATAGGCGTGAGCCACCATGTCTGGCCCATTTATAGTTAATTTTTGTGTATGGTGATAGGTAGGGGTCCTGTTTCAATCTTCTGCATGTGATCAGCCATTTTTCCCAGCACTATTTACTGAATAGGTTCTCCTCTCTCCAGTGGTTGCTGTTGGAGGTTTTGTCAAAGATGAGTTGGTTGAGAATGAGGTTTTGCTTCCAAAATCTCTATCCTGTTCCATTGGTTCATATGCCTATTCTTGTACAAATACCAGGCTGTTTTGATTACTGTAGCCTTATAGCAAAGTTGGAAATCTGGAATTGTGATACCTCCTGCTTTGTTTCTTTTGCTAAGGATTGTTTTGGCTATTCGTGGTCATTTATGTTTCTGTATGAATTTCTGTATTGTCATTTCCAGATCTGAGAATGATGTTGGTAATTTAATGGATATTTGTTGAATCTGTACATTGCTTTGGGTAGAACGGGCATCTTAACAATGCTGATTGTTCCTATCCATGAGCATGGAATATTTTTCCATTTGTTTGTGTCTTCTTGGATTTCTTTAAGCACTGTTTTGTAGTTTTCATTGTAGAGTTTCTTTCACTACTCTGTTTAGGAAGATGTTGAGGTATTTATTTTTTTATTTTTTATTTTTTTGAGTTGGAGTCTCAGTCGCCCAGACTGGAGTGCAGTGGCCGCTCCCGGCCACCGCAGCCTCGACCTGCTGGGCTCCAGAGATCCTTCCACCTCAGTCTTCCAAGTAGCTGGAACTACAGGCGCGCACTACCACACCCGGCTAATTTTTTTGATTTATTGTAGAGATGAGGTCTCGCCAAGTTGCCCGGGCGGGTCTCGAACCCGCGGGCTCTGGCAATTCACTCACCTCGGCCTCCCAAAGCGTG
>CAUYQG010003269.1:0-13050 GCA_963574415.1 Tarsius wallacei
TAGGAAATATATTGGTTCCAAGAAACATTTAAGTTATTTTAATGGAAGGCTGAGGCGGAAGGATCGCCGGAGCCCAGCAGGTCGAGGCTGCAGTGGCCGGGAGCGGCCACTGCACTCCAGTCTGGGCGACAGAGTGAGACTCCAACTCAAAAAAAAAAAAAAAACAAAAACAAATAAACAAACAAAAAAACCCCAAAAAAGTTATTTTAAAAACTGGGTTGGAGGATATTGATACTCAGCATTAAAAACAAACAAACCAGCAAGCAAGCTTTTGCATAATCAATGAGGAAATATTCTAGCAACTAAACTAAGAAAAAAAAGTCACTTCAGGATCAAAAGCATGCTCTGTTCAGTCTTTATTGCTTTTTTTTTTTTTTTTTTGAGTTGGAGTCTTACTCCGTTGCCCAGGCTGGAGTGCAGTGGCACACTCACGGCCACCACAACCCCGAACTGCTAGGCTCCGGCAATCCTTTTGCCTCAGCCTTCCAAGTAGCTGAAACTTCAGGCATGCACTACCACATCTGGCTAATTTTTAGTTTATTTGTAGAGACGAGGTCTCCCCATGTTGCCCGGGCGGGTCTCGAAACCGGGGGCTCAGGCAATCCACTCGCCTCGGCCTCCCAAAGTGCTAGGATTACAGGCTGAGCCACCGAGCCTCACCAGTTCAGTCTTTATTAATTGAGTTATGCTACACCTGGTTAAGTTTAAAGGAACAAGGTCTTAAACTTCAGAAGGTTTACAATCTGAATGAAAAGTACATACCTACCTCTTGCTCATTTACACCAATATCCGAACTATCCAGAGCTTAGAAAACAACAACCCAAAAATCATTATGGTTGTAGTTTATTTTAAAAACAAATGCACACACAAAATGCAAATACATAGAATGAGTTACTCCACAAAGAACAATAACTATACAAATTCAGATCAAAGAGTAAAACAGACAATGCACTGTTGAGTCGTGTGATGGTGGAATAGAAAAATGTTATTCTTCACTAGAAGAGAAGTGAAAATGCACAGTACATGCTTAGGGTACTTGGGCCATAAAGCAGAAAGAATCAGAACTCTGTGCTAAGACGCCCCACCAGCCCAGACCACTCAGTTGAGCGCGACCCATATAGCCAACATTTCATTCTCCATCTCTACATAAATGTCTAATAGAAAATTCAAATATGAATAGCCTATGACCATGACTTGCAATCTGCATGCCAAGGTAACACAAGGCATTCACAGGGGCTCTCGTGATATTTTTAGGTTTCCAGAGAAACACATGAATACTCAACATCTGTTGGAGACCACATCAATAACTAGCTTCACATACTTCACAGTACTTGCTCACACCACATTTTTTTCAATGACATCATACCTTTGTAAAGTGAGGTTTTTAGTGGTTTTTATTATAAAAAGGGGAACTACTGTACAATAATCAGTGTAGTACAGGAAATTAGGGGGCAGGATCCACCCAATCTTAGTCTACAGTCAAGATGTTGGGTAGAGCGCAACATGTGCACACAGTTTCATTAAGGAGTGCCTGTGGTTGTTTATGAATGAAACAAAACTGTTATTCTAATTTCAATTTATATGCACAATTATATCATACAATTACTTGAATCTTATTAAGTTGTTTGGATCTAACTACTAAATACATTATTCAGTACTTCTTTTGGACTAAGGGCAGCATGAAAAATTCTTAAGAAATCAAGAAAATGTGGAAATATCTGGTCCACATGCCATTACTGCATATTGTACACTTCCAATCACCTTTTCAAGCCAGCATCCTCACTTGCCCCATGATCAATTCCATCACTGATTTTAAGTTCATCAGAATATCACAGTCCTTTCACCCCAATGATTTGTTTACAGACATATGACCTCAACTGGAACGAATGCAATGCAACTTCTTTCTGGGACTGTTGGAAAAGTGGCAAGTAATTTCTCCCTATAAAACTTGAACCTGTGATGAGTTTCCAGAGGTGCAGAAGGCCTCTATATCAACACAGGGTGTTCGAAGTTGGAGAGGGAGACAGAATCTTAATGACAATCACTGCACCTATATTCTAGTCATCTGAGAACACAACTGCATCACTACATACAATTATCTTATTCTCTTTTTTTCTATTTTATTCATTGAATTATAGAGATATGGGGTACAAGCAAGGACTAACTATACAAGTAGCCTGCAGACAGGTGAAGTTTGGGCCTCCAGCTGGCCCTCACTTCTCAATTACCTTATTCTTACCACAGTGTCTATCACAGTGGCTGCCATTTAGAACCTGGCTAGTCACAGCCTTGTCTACAAACTAGAAGCACTGGCATCATCTGGAAGCTTGTTAAAAATAAATTCTCGGGTTTCATCCAAACCTACTCTATCAGATTTCTCATTTTAACAGGTGATTTGAACACACATTAAAGCTTGAGACGTTATGAATTAGAAATTAGTAAATAAATAAATGATCACTGCTGATACTGTTTCTGCTAGACCTCCATTTTCTTGATTGAATTATATCAACAGCATTCTAACTCTTCTTTCAAAAATATGTATCAGCTCAAATTCAATATTTAAGTCTTAACAGTACTAGTATTTTTTCGTTTTGCTTTTCTAAGACAAACCAAATATTATTAAATAAATAATGCTATTGTTTAAAAAATTTCAATGGTTCCCTAGTGGCTTAGAGAATAAAGTCAAATCTCATTAATGTAGCAGAAAAAGACTCAACAGCCAAATTCCTAACTATTTAAAACCTCATTTCCCTTAACTTCACCCTGTTGTTTTGTTGCATTGACCAGATGATACAGTTTGTAGTTTTGAGAAGATACGCTACGCTGCTTCAGTCTCTATATTCCATCCCTTCTCTTTGAAGTCCTCTAAATCCCCAACTTTGCTCATGCAACTGTCTCACATTCTATCTCAGTTGCCTAACTTGTGTAAAAGGATCAGAGCCTAGCAAAATAGTAAATCAGCTAAGCCTGATGTTTCTATACCTGTAATTTATAAAAGTCACAGCCCATATGAATTCTTGATATATTTGTTACTCAAATTTGAATAAACTGAAGGGCATTTTACACTCTGACTTCCTTTAGTGAAATCCATTTATGCTCATAACATAGTGCCCAGTACAAAATGCCACATGGTAAACTAAGGTAAAGAATGCAGTACTCTTCACTGTACCCAAATGTTTGGCAAAGTGAGTTGCATAGGTCGAACAGTATATGGTATCATGAAGAATACTTGGAGTCTGAGGTTGAAAAGATATGAGTTCAAAACCTGCCTTCTCTACCTAAGAAGTAATCATTCTTGGTTATGAGCTTCTGTGTTCTGTAAAATGGCAATAACATCTTGCTGACACATAAGTACCATCCTCCATCTGGCTACTAATCTGACTAATGTTCTGATTTTTCTAAAGGAGAAATGAGACCATCCAACTATATATTCATTACTGCAGTAATTATTGAAAGCCCCTTATGTATCAGTAAGTTTGAATCATAACAGTCGTTCATACCCAGGAGTAATTTTGTCCCTTATTAGATATTTAGTAATGCCTACAGACATTTTTTGTCATCAGAACTGTGGAGTGCTACTGGTATATAAATAGAACAGCTTCTTAAATATAACAAAGAATTATTTGGTCCAAATGTCAATAGTGCCTAGATTGAGAAATTTTGAATTATAAGGGCAAATGCAGAATTTGTCTACAGACATTTTGCTCCTGAGTGTTTCCTCTCATATTGCTGGCTCCATAAAGACATGAGAAAAAAAGTCAGGAGCACGCACATAGAAATAATAATTTATTCCAGACTGAAGAAAGGGCCCCAAATTTTAAAGTACCCACAGAAAATGTCAGGGATTCTGCAGGGCTAAGTATATAGTATATGGTAGAATGCTGGCTCTGAACACCCAAGCCGTCTGCCCTGACAAAACTTCCAGTGCCATAACTGAGGCATAAAGCCAAAAGAATCACGGGTTTTAAGGACCTTTGGGGATCTGGACACAAATACATCAGCCCTAACCAATGTGGACTAAAGAGAGGTTTTGCTATTATTTTCCAAGAACTATTCAATATCCTCAATTCTTATAGGATTTGAGGGAATGTCATAATGACCTAGATGTAACTTTCCACCTGTCTTGTAGGATGTGAACTTAAAATCAAATTTGATTTAAAAGATGGGTACTAGTATGATATTTCTTACAAAAATTAGTGGAATTTTATCATATCCCTTATGCATTGTACAATCAATAATAGTGGGTATTACAAATAAAATTGCTCCCAAGATTAATCTACATATATAGAGAGCTCCTATTACATGCTTGGTAAGGTAGAGTTATCCATGTTTCATTGCCTGCCAATAAAGTATTATAGGAGAGAAAAAAATATCTTTCATGTTTAAACAAAAGGGAAAAAAAGATACGCAAAACATATTATCCTAAGAAAGAAAAGGGTTTTAGGACGCTAGGGTTATCAGTAGTGTCTCTTAACCCACAAGGTTAAAGTGGAGTAATATCATTACGGGTTCCTTTTTTTTTTTTTTTTTTTGAGTCAGAGTCTCACTCTGTCACCCAGTTCATGGCCACCACAGCCTTGATCTGCTGGGTTCACGCGATCCTTCTGCCTCCGCCTTCCAAGTAGCTGGAACAACAGGCATGAGCCACCAAGCCCGGGAAATTTTCTTATTTATTGTAGAATTGAGGTCTTGCCAAGTTGCCCAAGGCTGATCTTGAACCCCTGAGTCAGGCAATCCTCTTGCCTCTGCTTCCCAAAGTGCTAGTGTTACAGGCATGAGTCACTTCGTCCAGCTTATTACAGGTTCTTATATTTGGCTAAGTAGAATGGAAGGGTGACCATTCAGAAAAAAGTTCGGAGTGGATGAGCAAAATATTCCAGGGTGTCAAGGAGACAGGAAAAGGATGCAAACCCTGGGTGAGGAGTTTGGCAGTAATGGAAAATAAGGAGATGTTGACTACATACCAACTCTTCCTGCCTCAATCAGTGGCAACAGATGGCTATTCCTTTCACTTAAACCCTTATATGTCTGAGCAACATCATTTTTTGTTTGTTTGTTTGTTTTTTGCTTGCAATGTCTCAATGCATTCAGAGAGAGTACAAGAAAGCGGGGTTAGGGAATGTCATCAAAATATTGAAGAAGACCATGAAAAGATGGATAACACATAAAAAAAATTTATTTAAGAATTCTTCCCAAATTTCCCTAATTAGAATGAATTATCTCTTCCCCAATTTCACAGAAATTTGTTTGCTTTATACCACTTATAACATTGTTACCTTTATCATAGCGTATCTCCATGTGTCTGCCTGCTATCATCAATTGTAAGCTATGATAGTAAAAACATCATATGTCTACCCCTTTGTGGTTTCAACTCTATTTAAAAAGATACTTTGCATTGGCTGAGTCCTAAACACACAAAAATACTGAGTGAATATCAGTGCAAAATTACACAAAAGTTTTGTGGTTCTGAAGACTAAAATCATTATCAGAAATACAGAGTTATAAATAAGGAAATGTGATATACACACAATGGAATATGATTTTGCCTTTAAAAAAGAATAAAAGCATGTCATTTGTAGCAACATAGACTAAAACTGAAGGTCATTATGTTAAGTGAAATAAGCTAGGTAAAGACAGACAAATGCCTCATGTTTTTACTCCTATGTGGAAGCTAAAATTTGATCATGTCGAGGTAGAGAGTGGAATGATAGACACCAGAGACTGAGAAGAGTGTATGTGTGGAGAGGGTCATTGAAGAGAGAGGTTGGTTAATGGGTACAAACATACAATTAAATAAAATGAATTAGTTCTAATCTTTGATAAAAGAATAGGGTAACTATAATTAATAACAATGTACAGTACTTTTAAAATAGCTAGAAGAAAGGACTTGAAACGTTTCTCACACATAAAAATGATAAATACTTAGGTGATGAATACCATAAATATTCTGACTTAATCATTATACATTCTATTCATGTAATACAATTTCACATATACTCCATAAATATGGAGAAGCACAATGTGTCAAAAATGGAAGGAAGGGAGGGAGGGAAGGAGGGAGGGAGGAAAGGTTGGCCTCTTGGTTTCCTAACGTATACATCCAGGCTTCTTACAATGAACTACCATCATCAGTTAGTCAGCAATGCTGATGGTGCTTGTATTTCCAGCACCTGATGCAGACACTAGAACATGCAGACGTGCAAAAAAGATTAGCTAAACTAGTCGGTGAGTAGTTGAATCAAATCAAATGACAAAAGCTAACTATTTTAAAAGCTTTAAAAAGGTACAAATTGGAGAGGGCCCCATAGCTCAAGGGTTAGAGCACTGGTCTTGTAAAAAGGTACAAATTGATACAATAGATCAATTTTTAAATTTTAAAGTAGCATATTCAAATTTAGATTTTAGTTCTATATCCTAGATTATTTAGATGCATGCTAAAACTCATAGACTCAGTAATACTTGGTTTTGACATACATGTCAGATTTAGAGATAGCATGGGTCACATTCCATGGTCACCTCTTCTCAAATCTAAATCTAGATGAGAATCTACATACGGAAGTGATGTGGTACAATCCTTGTTAGCATATATGTTGAGTTTTGATTATTCCTGATATCAAGACAAGCAAACAAACACTGTAATTCATTTTGCCATTTTAGCATTTATTGATATATTGTCAAGAAATATTGGAAAAGTTACCTTTATTCTCATTAATTCCAAATGTGCCTATGAATCAGAAAAGGTGCCTTATTCAATGTACACCATCAACCATAGATTCTGGCACAAAATGTTAAGCAGATGTTCATATAAGTTAAAGGCATAGTGTGATAAAAACATAAGAAAAACACTAATTACCTAGAATCACAATTAACCATTAAGAATAGTAAATTGTACACATTTCTAACAATCATATTATCCTCATCTGCCTGTTTATACAAATAAATTTAGCGACTAAATTCAATCCAATAAACTGAACACAAAACATGTTCAATGGTTTTTATAACCTCATATCATTATTAATGAATTCATTTAAGATTTTGGACAATCAGAAACAAATTCTAGAAAATTAACTATATGAACCAAAATACAACTTCACGCAAAAATTATAACTTCTGGTTTGACAAATATTAACTAAAACAGAATCTAAAATCAGCATATTCGTAAATGATTAAAGAACAAGGAGTAAAGGCACAGATTTGATAATCTACCTTATGCCAAAGGAAGCCATAATTATTTCAAGTACCTAGTGTGGCATGAAATATAGTTAATTAATAGTGATTAATCTCTAAAAACCTATCTGTCAATAATGAGTTGACTGACTTTTTGTTGACGTTATTTTTCAGCCTCACACAATTTTAGGAGGGCAGGATGTTTACTGTAAAGCAGAGGCCTGAATACTTCCCCTTGATACAATTACTTCTGTCAAATGCTCAGACTTAGTGGTGTTCCACTAGATTAGCTTGCAGATGGATTTCTCCACTCCCTCCTGGCTGCTCCAGGTTCGTGTAGAAATAGGGAATGACAAATGCCTTGTGGAAATTTTCTTTCACTCTATTTGAAAACAAGTCTATTTAAAATGTCCTTGAATGGCCATTGCCTTGCTAGACTCTGGTGTGGCCATGTGCTCTTTGAGCTATGGTTATCACCATGCTTCCTGGCTTTGGTCCCCTCCTCCACCTCGGGGAGGTAAATCTTCTTTCTTCCTTTTCTCTCTCTAACTTACTTTTAAATAAACTTTTATTTTTTTAAAAAGAAGTCCTTGAAAACGTGTTTAAGAAATACAAAGTTACAGTAAATAAAACAACAGGTGTTACATATACTTAATACCTTTAGTAGATCATTTACTGTCCGTGCAAGGGAAAATGACTATGTCATGGCCCAAACTTGGACTCAGTATAATATCTCATCCAATTCTTTCTTACACAGCAGAGGACACATTCTCCGTGAGTACTGACGGGGAAAGCAACTCCTTCACCTTCCCCTTTCTAAAGTCTAAGGTTAATGATCCCCTTGCTTTTTATTTCAATACACTTTAAACACATCTACAAAATGCAAGAGCCTCACCATCTGGGGTATTAGGGGTAACCTTTTAATGTTCCTACAGTGGCTAACTTTTTTGTTCATCCCCCGAGATATCTGTTTCCCTCGGCACCTTGAAATATCTGTTGGTCTCATCTTCTTAATAAAGCTTAGTAGCCATTTTACTTGAAACTGAAATCAGTCATTTCAATTCTCTTTATTATTTCTTCCCCCCCATAGAATTTATCATGTTCTAATATATTATAAAATCTACATATTAATTATGTTACTGTTTTCTAATTTTCTCCTCTGACTATAAGTTAAACTCTATGAGGGCAGGCAACTTTGATTATTTTGTTCATTAATATAGCCTAAATACGCAGAAGTGAAACTAGTTGATTTTCAGTGAATATTTAATGAATGGGCAAGATACAGATACTCCCTTGGTGTACGGGAGATAATATATAAATGAATAACTATAATACACCCTGAATGTGTCCAGGGATTTTCTTGCTTTTATGGTTGTCAATTCTCTTTCTTCTCCCAAGGGTTAGAGGAATATGAAAGAAAGAAGGTAGTAAGGGAGGAACAAATTGAGATTAAGAGAAACAGAGGATAAAAGATATTTTTAAACAGTTTTGGAGCAGGCAGGCAAGATTGCTGGGCAAGATATTCAGAATACAGATGGGGGAATTAGCAATGACCTATGAACAAATTATAAATACTAAATAATTAGAATGATTTTTAGATTACTTTGACAATGTGTGTGGCACAAAACTAGGGGCAATGGGGTCCTAGAAAGACATATAATGATGGCATAAAATGTGGTAAGAACCAGAACGGAATTTCTAAAACTCAATTCAATTTTTTATTACACTGCTTTTCAATTTTTTTTTAATGATGCAGGGCCTTCAGGATAGAAACCCAGGACCCTGGTACAGTATATAAGGCATGTCACCATCATGTCTTTTAATTAGAAGCTCAGCTTTTGCCACAGCCTTCAAAACTATCTATGTCCAGCCACATCTAATTTCTTGTGGTATACTTTAACGCTGCACTTGTCATCCCTTCTTAGAATGTCCTATGCCCCAGAGTCCATATGGAAACCACATACAAATTCATTTGCTAAGACTCCTTTTAACCATCTCCTCTGAATATCTTTTCAAAGAGTCCAGGCAGAATTAGGAACATAACCTTTTGCTCCTGAAGTCCTTGTTTGTGTGCATGTTTTGATATTAAATTCTGAGTCCCTAGAAAGCAAGGAGTGTGTTCAGTCACTGTTTACATCCCTGGCACTAAGATTGTTTCTGTCATAGGACAGCTTTTAACAAATATTTGTTGAATATGTGAGCAAGTGAACCCCTGAGAAATTGTAATCCTCCACCCTTGTGGCCAAAAAGAATTAAATCAGGTTCAGTTGCATTATAATGTTAAAGAGTTGATTATCTTTTCAATATTGGAAATGTTTGCAATCCATATGGAATATATGGTGTGTGCCATTTTTTTCTAAATATTCAATTAACCACAATAACAATTTATTAATCAAGGGAACAATAGATTGTTGGCATTTGTTCTCATCAAAAGGGATGGTATAAATAATAAAGGAATCCCTCCCTGCTGTCTTCAAACATTAAATTCTTTTTTTTTTTCTGGAAAATGTTCAGACACTGGCCTCATGAGCCCAATTTTCCTGAACATATGTAGCCATTATCCCTAAAATAAGCTTCACTGTTTGTGTCAAGAAACAAAGTAAATTTGCCTTGATGCAGGGCTCCTGGCCCATTTATATTATTTACCAACAGACTCCACCCAAGTGGGATATGTAAATCATGTTAACATATACCTTTTCAGAGTTCTGACTAAATGTGATGCTGGGAATACTCTAACATCAAAGAATCATGTTCTGAATCTTTTAGGAACAGATTGTAGCACCAGCTTAATTCAATCTAATATTAAGGAAATACTTTTCCATCAAAAAGGGAGTCACTGTGACCAATAATGTACCCACAGAGTAAAACTGACAATTGTAGGCTGGCTAGCACCTGTCTCTTTTCAGCAACAGATATTTAAAAATACTTTCATTCGCGGTAATTCTATCACAAGGGGAAAACTATCCTTATGAGCAATCCTGTCAAGATGTGACAATCTGAATGAGAACAATTTAAAAATTTATGAGAGACTGAAAATGAGTCATTTACATACACCAAAAAAATTCCTACTTGTGAGTGATATTCTTGAAAAATTACCTAATAATTTATCCAAGATGAACATCCCTTTTCAAATGAGTGACATTTGGCAGGTTTTCTTCCTTTTCCCTTGCATTTACAACTAGTTTATTAAGCAGCTTTCAAGCAATTGCTCTGAATTTAGGGTTTTATTCCAATGAAAAATTTGGCACATATAGTGGCATTTTTTTTTCTTTTAAAATATAAATTGACTGTGACCTCTAAGATTTGCTTGGTTCTTCTGAACAAAAAAGAAGCAAAAATAAAAATCTAAAAGTTTGCTCTTTTGAGAAAAGATTATGGAAGCCATTTACAGCTATTGAAATCAATCTCTGTGTTTCTTATCCACTCGGTATATATGAGCCTAAAAATATTTAGTCTCCCAATTCTGGCTTGGTTTATGAGGGATGTCAGTACTGTCTTTTATAGCACTGAGCTCCAGAGAGAAAACTGAATTAAATGTCAAGTTATCTGAGTTTTGGTCCTGACTCTACAAGTAACTACCGGATTCATTTAGTGTCAATTTCTCAAACTCTTTGTTACTTAACCTGTCCTTTGCTAAAAAGTGACATTAATATATAACTACTTCCTAGTCAGTAGTTTATAGAAAGGATTCTGATAAAATACTTTGAAAGTTCTTATAAGAGAAGTAGGAAGCAATTAGACCCCTAAACAAAGTAATAAATTCTTAACTGCTTTCTCAGGAGCCAATTCCAAACATAATTTTATTACTCGCTGAAAAAATGTTAAGTAAATATGTGGTAGCCCTACGTGGTATCAACACCTTTGAATTAAAGATGTTGCCAATGTTGTCAAATGACCATGGTAATGATGGAGGAGGGAGACAAGTAGTTAAAAGGCCAATGAACTGTAGGAACTCCTTTCACAATTGGAGCATGTGAAAACTATGCCTCAGTTGTGTTTTTGGCTTCTCTATAAATGTCTGCATTCTCACCTTTTAAAGGAGAAACTAATTTCAGCTTATTAGAGGAGAAAGATTTGGGCAGGCTCATCCTGGGAGAAGCGTGGGTTAGAGAAGCAGCCTACAAACTGTTAAGCTGATGAAAGTGCTTGGACTATGTACGAATGTTTGTGTCCCAGATGTCATCATGGAATGGGAAGTTATACACTATCATCTGATAGACCTAGAATATAACTTGATGGGTTTTTGCCATGAAAAACTCTATCCTAGATGCATCAATAGGACACATTGGTCAGCTAAACTCAGTTTTCCTTTGCTTTCTACATCTATCAGTTGTTCTTGAGACAATGAGATACAGAGGAATAATGCTTGCCCCACCTTGAAGGTTCTGAGCAAAGAAATTAAGCGAATCCTACATTTTTGTAAGGCCTTTGCACTTCCTGTTCACCCAGTCTCCAACTCTTCTTACTCTGATATTCGCCTGCTTTTTCTCCTCAAATGTCACTTCTTCAGAAGGTCCTTCCCTGTGTAACCTATCAAAAATAGCATCTCCAATGATTCTTTGTCCTCTCTCCTGCTTTATTTTTCCTCACAATTCTTATCACTCCCTGACAGTGTGTTACATTTGTTTACATTTAACAGTCTGACTCTTCTACATAGTAGCAGGAAGTCTGACTCTTTGGTACATTCTGTATCTAAAATGCTTAATCTTTAACACATAATGGGAGATGAATCAACATTGGGATTAATGAATCAATGACTAAATTATAATAACAGGCAACACAGTGTCTTAAGGTTATAAGCACACAAACTATCTGGTACACCATGACACAACCCACAATGAATCAGCGACTGCAGGGGTGTTAAGACTACAGGTAGCCTCTGACACTAAAATTGAATGAGTCAATAGGGAAAGGAAAGAAGCTCATAGCTCTCTGGACTGCCAGAGGTGGAAAGAGGAACAGATCACAGAGAAGGCAATATCCAAAGATTTTGGCTGGCAGACTTATTGCCATCCATTTATTCGCTGTATGATTTTGGAGAAGTTACTCAACTATTCTGAGCCTCCGATGCCTAGCTTGTAAAAAAGGTAAAATAATATAATTTATTTTCCAGGCTCCGTGCGCAACTCGATCTAAAATGACAGATACAAATTATAGATCTGAAATTACAAAATATCTATCATCATGTATGGCATGGATTAAGTCCTTCATAAATTGTATTATTACTATTAATTATATATTATTATTAGCAGTAGTACTATTTACATGGACTATAAGTCCTGAAATCATAATGTTTGATTTTTTTTCTGTCTGATGGTATAAATCAGTCTAAGTATTCAAATCAACTTTGCTTGGAGACTAGAAGTCCTTGAGGTTTTATTGTCCCTGTTTGGTATACTTTACCACAATCTGTAGTATGCTTTTGACTTGAAATTTGGTGAACCAATGATGATTCCTTTACTCTAGAATCATGTTTTAACTAGCAATCTCTCCTTCTTGTGTTCCAACTTGGGAACATTCTTTGTGGGTGGTGCATAGCTCCAATATTTCAACTCGCAGTTCTCTTTACTCACTTTATTTTATAAGAAAACTTGATAAAAAACTCTGATACTTTTTTTAGACATATCATCAGAGGTAATCAATTATAAGGTACTATCATATTTCACACATTCATTAAAAAAATAAGCCATGCCATTTCAGTTTTACTTAATACTGCTTCAACATCTATTGTGAAAATTAAAAAGTATTAATTTCTCAACCAGCTCATCTTTGAAAAAACCTCCACCACCAGCCACTGGGGAGACGGAAACCTATTCAGTAAATGGAGCCGGGAAAACTGGCGGACGACACACAGATTGAAACAGGACCCCTACCTATCCCCAT
>CAUYQG010003274.1:0-29275 GCA_963574415.1 Tarsius wallacei
GGTTAATCCTTGAAGCAAAGAAACAATAGAAATGTGTATATACTGTAATTATATGGGAAATTGTACATATAACACTTTGCTGCATTGTTTTAGATTTTCATTCAGGAAGTGGGAAAGAAATCCAATTAATAAAGCCGATATAAGAATTCCCTTGAAGATATCTGTGTTAACATAAGTTTTTGAATTGGTTTTGTAAATATCTTGAAACAAAGCTGCTAGATCCCCTTTTAACGTTACCCAAAATTGTCAAAATGGCTTCCATTTTATGGACATTTTTCTTTCCCACCAACAATGCAAGATAGTTCTTGGTCTTCCACATTCTGACTCCCATTTGGCATCATCAGTGTTGTCTATTTTAACCATTCCAATCAGTTAGGAGTGGTATCTCATTTAAATGCACAGTTTCTTCATAAATGTTCATATCGACACATTTTAGCACAATTTTTGATCAAATGTCTCACCTACCATGGAAAATATTTAAAATCTGTGATTTAAAATGTTTCAGGCCGGGCTTGTTGGCTCGACCTGTACTCCCACCACTTTGGGAAACTGAAGTGAGTGGATTGCCTGAGCCTGTGGGTTCAAGACCAGCCTGGGCAACTTGGCGAAACCTTATCTCTACAATAAGTAAAAAATTAGCTGGGCCTGGTAGTGTATGCTTGTAGTTCTGGCTATTTGGAAGGCTGAGGCAGAATGATTGTCCGAGCCCAGCAACTTGAAGCTGGGGTGGCCTTGAGAGTGCCACTGCATTCCAGCCTGGGTGACAGAGTGAGATTCCAACTAAATATCTATCTATCTATCTATCTATCTATCTATCTATCTATTTCAGATAAATAAAGTATGTCTCACATTAAATAAAAAAGAAATAATATAAGAAATAATTCATTAAAGAAACATGATACTATGAACTTCATTAAAGGTAAAAACATTGTTAGAGTAAAGAGGATGATAAGACAATTTATAATTTATAAACTAAGCTAAACACCTTCTTGTTTTTGTCTCTTCTGCTGGGACTGGGTTTCCCTAGAGACTACTTAATAACATATGAGAGGAATGGGGATCTTTTAGGTTTATCACACTTTTATTGTACAAGAGGCCTACAGATGTGGTGATAATATGTGGGTTAAGGGACAGTGTCTGTATTTAAGGTTCAGCGGCCAGAGGACCTTCACGTAGGCTTGGATAATGTGCTTGCATGGTCACTACTTGGGACTCTATGCTGGCCTCAGAACCCCGGGTTTCTGATGATCTCCCTTGACTTGGATTGCAAGGGACTGTGGTTGTGTTGTGGATTCCTGGGGGTTTCTCACCCACTGCTTCACTCACTTCTTCACTATGTTGGGGGTACTCCCACGTCTTCACAATGGGTCCGGATCAGTAGGCGTATGATGTCGCCTTTGTTTATTTATTTATTTTTCAAATAAAACATTTTAATTGTAACTTTACCATACATAATCATATTAAGTCATAGAACTTTAGGATGTTGATGTCTGAGGTATCAAATTTTTAAAAAAAACTTTTATTATAAAGATGTGGGGTACATTTCAAGGTTAGGTATATGAACATTGATCATGCAGGTACCCTTGTTGATAAGGCATGCCCCTCCCTCCCTAGCAGTTTCCCTCAGCTGCCAATCCCATCCCCCCCACAGTTTTCCACTCCTGCCAATCTCTTTCTTATAGCATTATAATGGTTCAAAGTCCTCTTATGAGAACATATGGAACTCTGTTCTTTGTTTCTGTGATAAATCACTGAGTATGATCAACTCTAAATCCATCCAAATTGCTGCAAAGTCCATATATTTGTCCTTCTTTATGGCTGCATAATATTCCATTGTGTAAATGTACCACATTTTTTTTGTATCCTTTGTTTAAACAAAAGACCCAGAGACTGCCTGGTTAATGATGAGCTGACCTGGTTCTAAATGTTTGGTCTGCCTCTTCCACTGTTTCCAATAGGTCAGTCCACTTGTCGGTACTAAAAAGAAGGTCCAGTTTTGTTCTGTTACTCTGATTTACCCAACATCTGATGACTCACTTATTATCTACATTCATGGAAATGTTATTTATTATTAAATTTACTAAAAAAAAATCCAATATCCTTATTGCCATACCCCACTGAAGAGTTTGTTCATGCTATCAATGGAGATAAGGCCTTTTATGGACAGAAGAATCTAAATTGGTCAATGAAAGGCTGAGAACACAGGGCTTAGGAGTCATTTCTGTTCCATATCACTGGTGTGACCAGTCAGGGCAGGACCTGAGTTCTTTCACACTCAGAGAGGGCTTACATTAGTCATCTTTAGTTTCTAGGGAGGATGGTGGCACTAACATCTGAGGAAAGAACATCCACCAGTGCTGACCTCCTATTAGAGAGCTTATGTATAAAGCTCTTATACCCTCCTTAAAGTAAATAGACAACCTACTGAATAGAAAAAAAAATTGCAAACTATGACTCCGGAAATAAACGAAAAGCCAGCATCTATATGAAAGTTAATTCAACAAGAAAAAGAACTACATTAAAAAGCAGGCAAACTTTCCTGCAAGATGGCGATGGAGGCAGTCGCAGTGCATGAGTCTCCGCATAAATGAATGGGTGAAGAGACCAGTATTCACCCTAGGGTGTCAGCAAAAGTTGTGTGAATGTCTGATTGAGTGGAGACGTGGAAAGGAGAGGACTGACATCATCTGCACAGGCTGCCCTGCATAGCTGCGCAGGCCTCAGTGGGCGCTTTGGCCCAGAGGCAGGCAACCATCTCTACAGCATCATCCTGAAAGGGGAAAAAGGATTAAAATTGTGAAAATCACCTGCAACAGGTGCTGCCTGCCGCTGCAGCCTTCGTCCCAGGTCAGGCACCAGCAATAAGAACTGTGAGAAATACTTTTTCCCAATATGTAGGCTGTCTCCCTGCTCTCTTGATGGTTTCTTTGACTTTGCAGAAGCTTGTTAGTTTAATGACGTCCCACTTGTCTATCTTATCTCTTATGGCCTGTGGGTTTCGGGTATTGTTCAGGAATTGGATGCCAGTTCCAATTTCCATGAAGGTTTGTCCTTCATTTTCTAAGGTTCTTATGGTTTGAGGTTTTACATTTAGGTCTCTGATCCATTTGGAGTTAATTTTTGTGTATGGGGATAGATAGGGGTCCTGCTTCAATCTTCTGCATGTAAATTAAATTTTAAAAGTATGATTTGAAAGAAAATACATTGTTAAGTGATTAATTGTCAGGGTTATGGTGGTGAATTTTTATTTTCTATATTATATGGCTCTAAATATTTGTGTTTGGATATTTTTTATACTGAATACATATTAGCTTCATTATATTTAGTCACTGAAGTTTTTCCATGTTGACTTCTTATTTTATATAGCATGATTATCTACCTTTGCACAGTTTTATTTTCTCCTTGCATAATATATAGTGGCAATCTTTCAGTCCATTTATGTTTGAAATGGATCTGGCCTACACATGAACTACCTGCACATGTATGTTTGTTGCAGCTCTATTCACAATAGCAAAAACATGAAACCAACCATGTTGCTCACTGAAGCTGGACTGGATAAAGAAAATGTGGAACATATACACGATGGCATATTACGCAGCCATAAAGAAGAACAAATATATGGACTCTGCAGCAACTTGGATGGATTTGGAGTCGATCATACTCAGTGATCCATCACAGAAACAAAGAACAGAGCACCATATGTTCTCACTCATAAGAGGACCTTGAACAATTATAAAACTATAAGAATTTGGCAGTAATGGGAAACTGTCAAGGGAGGGGGGTAGGATTGGCAGTTGAGGGAAACTGCTAGGGGAGGGAGGGCCATACCTCATCAATAAGTATACCTGCATAATCAATGTTTGCATACCTAACCCTGAATTGTACCCCACATCTTTAAAATAAAATAATAATAATAACAGTAACAATAATAAAAGAGAGATAAATTATTGTTATGTGTAAGGAGTACTGTGATCTCTGTTTACATGTTCTCACTTCATGATGCAAAAACTTATGAGAGAAGTAATATCATCATCTTCTCATTATAGAGATGAAGTCCCTGAGATTTCTAGAACTGTGACAAGACCCACAATTAGTAAAGGAAACAGTCAGGTTTGAAACCAAGAGTTGTTTCAATCCTAAGGTATGTTCTTAACCATGCAGTTGCTTCTGTAAATATTATACAGTATACTCTCTATATCCATTGGTTATGCATCAAAGATTCAACCAACCACAGATAGAAAATATTCAAAAAATAAAAAATAATACTAATAAAAAAATATAGTCTGACAACTATTTATATAGCATTTACACTGTATTAAGTGTTATAAGCAATATATAGAATAATGTAGATAGATATGTGCAAATACTACAACATTTTATATAAGAGACATCTGAGGATTTTGTATCTTGGGGGAGTGAGGGTCCTGGAACCAATCCCTCACAGATACTGAGGGATAACTGTATATGACTGCCCTTTACTCACCCATTTAATGCCTCCTGCATTCTCTTACACACATCCTCTCTTATTCTTTAATACCTAAGCTTTAAGCCTAGTTTCAAACATGCTCCTTGAATTCTTCCTTACAGGTAACTCACCCAAACCAGTCATCTTTGTTTTTTCCCGTAAATTTCAAGCATATTCATGATGATGTTGTATCTTCTGATTTCCCATGTCTAGAGTTATAGGCTGAACAATATTTCTAACAAGTTTGGGCAATACAAGTCTTACATTCATATAAGTCATATCCACAAAAATAGTGTCTGTTCCATTCATTCCCTGTATATGTGAAGCATGTAGAAATTTTCATTAGGTTTTAATATCGATTCTGTGAAAAGAGAATATATATAACCTCCTTTGAGAAAGACAAATTTTAAAAAAAGTTATCTTTCAAGAAAGATTTCTATTTTAATTAAAGGCTAAGTAAGAAGTAATTACTCATTTCTTTTGTTTGACCAGGTTTAGTAAATTGTCTGTGCTCCTGAATATCTTAAATACATTATGATCATAGGCCTTGATGCCTAGTGCAGATGGACCAAAGCTAAAGTCTTAACTAAGGTCAAATGTTGCAATACTCTGTTCACTGAGTTTTAGCATGCATTTTTTTCTGAGATCCTAGGATATATTTTCTTACTAAAAAGTATGTTTTAATTGTAAGTTTTAATGTTCTCCAGGAGTTGTGCTTTGGGTAATTTCATTAAGTCATAAAATATAGCTACTGTAGGACATAAGGAAATTTCAAAAATACAAGTTGCTGTTAATTACTTAAAATGCAAATGAGTTCACAATTATATTGATGTTCTTTTTAAGCTTTTTGCTCCCTTTGACCCTTTTTGGTTTTTCTTTCTCTATTATATAACATAATGTTCTGTTACAAATTAAACACTCAAACAAAACTGAATGTTATGTCTAACTTTGAGATGTTTATTCATTTTTCAGCTGTAGTGGTTCTAAGAATCTTGTTTTACTGAAAATGCTACTGTGATGAGTTTTACACAATGTTGTGGTGATGAGTTTGCCATCATTTTTTTTTCTGAACAAACCCCATTCTTCCAGCTGTTGTGTTGGGGAGGATTAAGGTATATTGTACAATCTTTTGTATTATTGATTCATTTCTATAATAAATCAGGTTGTCATGCTAAACAAATTGCCTTCCTCAGATTATGCTTTCATTATTGACATATAACATTTTTTCAAGTTTTTTGCAAAGTATTTAATTGTTAAGAACAATAAAGGGTAACAATTAGGTAATATGCAGATTGCTTATCATTTAAAATTTCCATCAGTCAAAGAAATCTATCCAAGTCTAAATTTGGCAATAGAATGTTTATAAATGCTGTTCAACCTAGTAAAGAAGTTTACCAACATAAAAACAAATAAACACAAGCCACCAGGCCCTTTAGGACAAATGTATAATCACACTAAAATTAGAACAATTATCCCATCAATGATACCAAGAAAATGGCAGAATGCAGCCTTCTATGTGGAGGCAAGATGCAAGTTAGTGATACAGAAAGCATGTGGAATAAAGTAAATATATTCGGCCTTTGTCTCTGGTTCCTGGTACAGAGCTTGTAAAACACTTGCATTTTCTCTGAATAATAGGAGTGTCTTTTCTTATTCATAGCAAGCACCCCCACCTTTTATTTATTTATTTATTTTGAGTTGGATTCTCACTCTGTTGCCCAGGCTGGAGTGCAGTGGCACACTCATGGCCACTACAGCCTCAACCTGCCGGGCTCTGGTGACCCTTCCGCTTCAGCCTTCCAAGTAGCTGGAATTACAGGCACACACCACCATGCTCGGCTAATTTTTTGATTTATTGTAAAGATGAGGTCTCGCCAAGTTGCCCAGGCTGGTCTGGAACCCATGGGCTCAGAAAATTCTCTCACCTGGGCCTCCCAAAGTGTTGGGATTATAGGCATGAGCCACCATTCCCGGTCAGCAAGCCCCTTTTGATCACACTTGAGTTTATGCTAATGTAGTGATCTAGGGTAGAGTTCCCTGATAGTCTCAGGATGGAACTGGTCACCAGAAAGACCAGGTTTGGAGACTTAACACTCTCAGCCCCACCCACTGATTTTCAGTAAGGGCGTGGAGGAGGTAGAGATTAAGCTCTGTAAAAGTTTTTGAACAACAATAATTGTGAGCTTTCCAGTTGGTAAAAGCAGCAAAGCCCTGGGAGGGAGGCATATCACCCCCACAGATCCTTGCCCTGTGAATCTTTTCCATCTACTCCTGAGTTTTACTCTTTACAACAAACCACTAATTGTAAGCAAAGTGCTTTTCTGGGCTCTGGGAGTCATTCTAGCAAATTACTGAACAGGAGGAAGGGGTCATAGGAACTCCCGATTTATAGCCAGTCTGTCAGAAGTATGGGAAGCCCAGACTTCCAGTTGGCATCTGAAGTGAGGACAGTCTTGTGAGACTGAGCCTTTTAATTTATGGGATTTAATGCTAACTCTAGGAAGATACTCTCAGAATTGGATTAATTTGTAGGACACCCAGCTGGTGCCCAGGGAGTTGGAGAATTGTGGGGTATGTAAAAAGCACACACATTTGCTGTCAAAAGCATTGTGTGTGTAAAGAAACAGCATTTTCCCTGAGTATGTGAATGTTAAGTTGCAAAATGGTATGAGTAGCGCATCAGAAGGCATTTAGTCAGCCAGTGTCAAATAATCTATTAAGCTGCTGTAGTTCAGAACTAAGCTAAGAACGTTGACGTTCATCTCATTTAATCCTCATGACAACTAAGGGAGGTAAGTATTACTATCATCATTTTACAAATGAGAAAACTGGAGCTTAAAGTCATTCTGTGTAAAAAATGGATAAAAGCATTAAGGAAACATCTCAGCAGATAATATCAAGAAAAAGGACCTTTTCAGACACAGATTTTTAAACTTTTAGAAAAGGGTTTTTTTTTAATGTAAGAAACTTCATCACACATTTTTTTTTAAAAATATTTACCTGATCCTATACCATATGCCAGGGACTACTCTATTATTATTTTTGTTGTTATTATTATTATTATCATTATTATTTTAGAGGCAAGTTTTTGCTATGGTGCCTAGTTTAGAGTGCAGTGGCTATTTACAGGTGCTATCATTACACAATAAAACCTTGAGTTCCTAGGCTCAAGTGATCCTCCGCCTCAGCCCCCTAAGTAGCTGAGACTATAGGCACACACCACTGCACCCACAAATTTTAATAGTTAGAGATAAGCAATTACTATTTAAAAACAATTCTTCCAAGAGGTAAAGATCACACGATCCCATGAAGTCTCCTCAAAAGCAAGTGATGTGATTTTGCTCCCAGTCTAGGACCACATGTGGCCACAAGATGTTTAAAAACAAATGAATCACATCATTGAGTAAGAAGTCTCATTGATTACAATATTTTTAACGCTCTAATGCATGGCACTTTGGGTCCCTTCCTTTGCACCCACTGTCATATAATTACTCTGCTGAAGTTTTTCTATTTGTGCTGTGGCTTCAGGGAATGAAAATAAATGAAGTGGAAATACATTGATGGCTATGGTTAGTGAAGAGGTCAAATGAGCTTCTCCTGGCTCTGCACTTCGCAGCTACAGAAGGCAGAGGCTCCACATCAAAGATTTCTGCTAAAGGGATCTGTATCACAGAAAGTGAAAATATATCGTTCTTTGGGAGATGCTAGAGCCAGAAAAAAATATAAATATTGTTTTCATCGATTATGTACAACTGACTTTCCTATTTTAAAGAATCAAGCAGGATAGTTAAGTAGAGTGATACATTTGGCTCACATAAACATATCTTTCAAAAGTGTGTGTAGTTTTCCTAAGAAATACTATGATTAGGGTGGTCAAATTGAGCCAATAAAACTACAAGAAGCCCAGCTAAATCAGAATTGCAGATAAACAGTGAATGATTTTTTTAGTGTAAATATGTCCACAATATTGCACAAGAAATATTTATTTTTTAAAAATCTGTTGTTTATCTGAAATTAAATTCTACAGGGATTCTTTATTTCAATTGTCAACCCTACTAGAAAATGTATCAACTAGAGTATGTTTGGGGAATATGGAAGATACGATGATGGCTCAATAACTCTTCAGGAAGAAGAATGGATATATCAAAATCAAGGTCTAATATATTAGCCCATGAATTAATGTTTTTCTGGGCCACAGTACATCAGGCATGAAAGGTAAAGAGTTTTCTGACAATAAGGGCAAGGAGGCTTGTCTCTTTCCAGTTCTATAGAGGTAAATGTAGAAAATTTTGCAAATGATATTGTCTCACTCACCAAAGAGCTAAAGCCTTCATATCAAATCCATTTCAACTTCTGCATTTTCTAAGAAGTAGTATTCTAATTTGCATCTGGTTTTAATTGTGATCAGTGTTGATATGCATGCAAAAATTTTGTTTAGGAGCTTCTAAGACTTAGAACTAAATAAGATTTCTGATTTTTTGTATATAGCTGTGTCACTTACATCTTACAATGTTGACAGTTGAGAAAAAATGAAAAAAGGGCAAGTTTTCAAAAAACTCAATATACCTAATGGCTTTACACATTTAAGCTAGAAATAGAGCTCAAAAAGTCATTCTAACTTAAAAACTAAATAACAAGGGCTATCCAGTCTAATGCTTCAAAACATATAATTTTTTTCTAAATTTAAGAGCAACACCCTGTTCCTACCCCCATGTTCTCGATGGTAAAATAATAGGCAATATAGAAAGCATGCCCAAACCCTGTACATTCATGGTATTTATGGGTTTCTGTGAACATTTTGCAATCATATGTCAAGAGACGGAACACTAAAGTGGCTTGTTGTAACAATCTATATAGAGAATTCCCATTTCATGCCTCAAAGATCAACAAAGAATTTGGCAACTGGTCTGGAGAATGAGGTGGTAAACTGCACTAAGGATCCCTGAATCCTATCCCCTGGCAGCATGGTTTAGTCACCCTCACATCTTCCCTCTGGCAGAAGCCTCAGAACACCTTTATCTTTCAGTCTGAGATTTTCACAATTATCTTTATCAACTGCCCTGTTTCTAGGGTGCTCTTACATCCATGCATGGTATTCATGCTTGGGGAATGTGTTCATATCCACACACACAAAAAAAACCTAGGCCAATTTTCTTTTAACCATCATAACCAAAGGTGGAAAATATTTTACCCTGTAAGTTCTTCTTTTTTCCTTCCGTGGATATCATATGGTCATATGTTGTGTAATGCTGTTTTAGTCAATGACAGATCACATATAAAATTATACTGGAGTTGAAAATGCTTTGTTGCCTAGTGACATCCTAACCTCATAGCACAATGCATTACTCATGTGTTTGTGATGCTACTGGTATCAGCAAACTTACTACACTGCCATTCATACAAGAGAAAAACACCAATCATCATGTATAGTACATAATACTTGATAAGGATAATAAACGACTATGTTACTGGTTTATATATTTATTATACTATAGTTTTTTATCATTGTGATAAATAAAGAAGTAGCAAAAAAATAAAGTAGAGGAAGAGTGTACTTCTACTTATTAAAAAAAAAAAGTTAAGTGTAAAACAGCCTCAGGTAGGTCCTTCAAGAGATAGTCTGGAAGAAGGCATTGTTATCATGTATGTTACTGCCCCTGAAGATCTTCCAGAGGGACAAGATGAGGTGAAAGACAGTGATATTGATGATTCTGACCTTCTGTGGACCTAGGCTAATGTGTGTGTTGTGTCTTCATTGTTAACAAAAAAGGTCTAAAAAGTATTAAAAAATTAAACATGTAAAAAACAGAAAATACCTATGAAATAAAAATATAAAATAAGAAAATAGTTGTGTATACCTGTACAATATGTTTATGGTTTAAGCTAATTTTTTTTGTAAAAAGTTAAAAAAATTAAAAGTTCATAAAGTAAAAAGCTACAGTAAGCTAAGGTGAATTTATCATTAAAGAAAGAAAAATATTTTTAAATAGAGTGCAACCTAAGTGCACGGTGTTTAGAAAGCCTACAGTAGTCTACAGTAATGTCCTAGACCTTCACATTCACTCACCACTCACTCACTAACACACCCAAAGCAAATTCCAGTCCTCCAAGCCCCATTCATGGTAAGCGCCCTATTTTGGTAAGCCATTTCCAATCTTTTATATCATATTTTTACTGGATTTTTTCCTATGCTTAGATATGTTTAGATACACATATACTTAGCATTGTGTTATAATTGTTTATAGTATTCAGTACAATAACATGTGGTACGTATTTGGAACCTAAGAGTAATACATAAGCTATATAGGTGTGTAGTAGGTATATAGTAGGCTATACCATCCAGGTTTGTGTAAGTACACTCCATGCTGTTCACACAACATTATTAAGTGGCACATGACTGTATATATGAATAACTATAGACAGATGAAAGTTAAATAGATAAACACATATGTTAAACTCTGAGTTTAATACTCTGTATGTGTATTTCTTGCCACTAAAGAAAGTCTGTTTTGTGAAATTGTTTCTGATTGTAGCAATCACACTAGCACACTAATCATTTTCAAATGATTTTGTTAAATTTCTAAAATGATGCATGCACTAAACCTATCTTGTCCAAGAGTCATTCCCCCTTTGAGGCTCCAGAATATGCAGAAGGGCAAATTTGTCACATTTCCCTTTGTCTCATTTGGTTATTGTTTGCTTAGCAAGCTGCAAGTTCCTAGCTTGCCTAGCAAGCTGCAAGTTCCCTGGACACTGTAGGTGCTCAATGAATAATTAATCATCGAATGAAGCTGCACCAGTTGCCAGGAGGTTAGCCACCAGGCATCAACTGCTATCGTGCACTGGCTTTAAGAGGGAAATATCTGGCTGACATGAAATCAGGTAATTAATGAACTTTAGGAAATTCCTTTGAAGAAAAAGTTGTGCTGCTGGAATAATTCAACAATAACAACTGCAATAATCATAAAAGGAATGGAGAAAAACATAACCTCTGCACTTTTTTCAACTTTTCAACGAGTGAGTTGCTAAAAATCCATATACTTGTCATTCATAAATGCATTTCTAGACTTTATCACTTTCTAAAATTCCTTGATGTTCTTTTGCCAATTTTATTCCTTTCCCCCACCCAATTGTAGCAGATCACTATGCCGCAGGAGTTTTGAGTTACTGTCTTCTAAGATATTGATAATTTTCACCTAATACATTACACCGCTTGCAACCAGGAAAGGAAAATTGTGATGTGTCATCATCTTGTCTTGAAGTGATTTCATTTGCAAAATCCTCTGGCTTTAAGTGAGACTACATGAATACCATATAACAACTAGCAAATTGTAAAACATTCTGAATTAGAGAACAGGGAGCTCAAATAAAGGATACATAAGTTTGTCAGTCTGTGGATAGGTTAGGGAGAAAGCAGACAAATACAAAAAATAATATAGGTTAGATATTTTGTTCTTTGAATAAAATTGATACATTGGGCTAACTCTGTGGGCACATAAAAATGTGCTGGAGATACAAAAAAAAAAGCTAAGCAAAAGAAGACTGAAATCAGATAATTCTGTTATCACACAACCAGAAAATATAGAAAAACAGGCAGAAATATAAAATCATTAAAAGGATACTGAAAAGTGTCTGAAAAATCATCTTTTTCACCCTAAAATTTCTGATTATCTTGAGTTCTTTGCTAGTCAACTATATGAGTCACATCTCACATCATGTTGCCCTATATTCTGTCTTCCAATCAAATAGATTTTAGTTCCCATTCATGTTAAAAAGAAGAACAAAATTGATATGAACTACTCAAAATCTTCTTTTATAATTTTCTTTCTTTTTTTTTTTTTGAGATATACTCTCACTCTGTCACCCAGACTGGAGTGTAGTGGCCACTCCCGGCCACTGCAGCCTCGACCTGCTGGCCTTCGGCGATCGTTCCGCCTCAGCCTTCCGAGTATCCGGAATTACAGGCACGCACTACCACGCCTGGCTAATTTTTTGATTTATTGTAGAGATGAGGTCCCACCAAGTTGCCCAGGTGGGTCTCGAACCCATGGGCTCAGGCAATCCACTCACCTCAGCCTCCCAAGCGCAGGATTACAGGCTGAGTCACTGAGCCCGGCTATAATTTTGTATCCTAATCTCCTCCTACCAATACCCTCTCCCCTTCATTCTGTTTTTTTTTTAATATTACTCTCTGCGATGAATTTTCTATGGGAAGCCCAAAAGGCAGGAGCCTGACTTTGGGATCTTTGACATTGTCAATATGCTGCACCACTCTCTACATATTCTTTGTTTCAACTGAAATCTTTTTAGTCTTTTACCTTATTTGTTCACACTCCAGGGTAACATGAATAGAAATCTTGAATATGAGATTTCACATTCAATTTTTAAATTAAAAGGTGAAGCATCTTGCTTCTTAAACTGTCATACTCAAACACTTGCAAAAATCATTTAAAAACCTGTTTTTTTTCATTGTCTCCCATGATCAAACAATTAACCAAGTTAGATGGGTGAGATGAGGAAGAAGTGAGGTGTGCGGGAATTTTTCCATAGAAATAACTTGTAAGGGCATTCTTCTCTCCCCTGCTCTTACTCTCTCTCACCAAGTATCTATCTTAGTCTTAAAATTCATATATTGTTTTGCTTGAGTAAAGGGTGGAAAATATTACTGTAAAATATAGGAAACATTCATGTCTTTAAGTATAAATAAACATTATCTTGCTAAAGCAAGGACATAGAAAAGATGACTCCAGCTTCTCTTTTGATCTTAAAAGAATGATGCAGAAGCCACCCTCACCTTATTTTGATGGTGTTTGTTGTTGAAAAGTTCAAGCTCTGGTTAGTGATGTTAGGTTTCTTCACCTGACTTGTAAAGTGTGTTTGTTAAATGAATTTACTTGACTTTTTGCTCCAATTTCACATTTCACCATAAGAACACCCTAATGTCCCTAATGAATATCACATGATATCTGCCAAATACTTCTTTATGTTTTCTTTGAGGAAACAATATCAAGAAAATTTTAGTTCTTAGGAAAGTATTCTCTATGAGTTTACCCTACATGGTTTAATTTCTTCCTTGAATATTTGATGTCAAATTAAAAAATACTTACAGAAATATCTGCAGACATAGATGACCTTAGTGATTTGGACATTATCTCTATCTTTAAGCCCTAATTATGAAGTACTCTAGTCATATATGTTCTAATTATGCACATCTCAAGTTTACTACTTCTTGGAACTTAAAAAAAAATCTTCATTTGAATGTTGTATATCAAGGCATTACTGAAAAGATAACACAGACTGAAAATCTGATGGGTGAGTGCTTAAAGATGACACTAAAGAACAAAAACAAAAACAAAAATCAAGTGACTTTAGGAAAATATTATAACAGGTAGAAAATAAAGGATGTGTAGACTCTAAAAACTTTCACTCTTTTCCAAATGGAATGAAAGCCTGGACATGAACTTTTGGGAGGTAAAGATTTCTCTTCAGTTGTGTCAAAGGCAGTTACCTGTGATTCAAGTGACCACTAAGTGAGCAAATTTCTCCAATGTTAGAAATGTTAGGGGCACTTGAACTCTGATATGAAATAATTAGAACTATAAGGAAAAGCTTCCTTGTTGGGCATTTGCTTCCACCTGAAAGCTTAGTAGGAATGTTTCTTGAATTACTCTAAAATTGCTGCTGCATAGCCAAGGCCTGATCCTTGTGTTAAATCCAACCCAATGCCAGTTTTTAGGAATAAAATTTGATTGGAATCTGATCACACCCATTTTTTTATGGTTTATGATTGCTTTCACCTTGCAATACAGAGTTGAATCGTTGCAATGGAGACTTTGCCCCCCAAAGTCTGAAATATTTCCTCTCTGACCCTTTACAGAAAGTTGACTGATACATGTTATGACTATTTTAAAAATTGGATTATTAGATTTTGTCATCTCAATATATTTAATTGTGTGCATGTTAGCATAGAACTGACAAAGGTGAGAAAGGAAAAGAAATAAACGTTTATTGCTTTGGGACACCGCTGCTAATCCACTAATTTCATGTTTACAATTACAAATCTCTGCAACACTCCAGCAGACATGGTCTGCATTTGAAATAGTATGCTGCAGTTAGATCTATTTGGAATTACTTTCCTTAAAAGTTTGCTTTTGGCACTAGAAATAAGTGTGAAGAGACCAAAGGCTAAACCTAGACAAATTACAAATTGTTTCTGTTCAATGCCATGTCAGACGTTCATGTTCATGGAGTTGGCCCACCGTTTTTTCTCTCTTGGTCTCACTATGCTTTCTTTGGATTTCTCTCTCAGTCTGTGTCCCAGACTCTCTCGTCCTTCTGTGTTTTCCCTTTTCTGTGTCTGGATCTCTCAGTCTCTTTGCTTCCTCCATTCCTTTTATTTCTTGTCCTCTTCTTGACTCCTTAATCTGCAGAAGTCACACAAATTCAATAGCTGCAGCTCTGCCCCTAAATTGTAACTTTCAATATTTTATTAGGAAGTGAAATTGAGAGCTGCCTAATGATCCCAGGAGAAGACTCTCCCAATTTAACATAACCTCTAAACAACATTTGAGAGGCAATTTCGTAGGGCCACAGTGGAACGGGTATCGCAAAGCCACCGGTGCAGGGGCAGTTTAAAGTGATATGCATTTTGGTTCTTCCTTTTTGCTTTTAGCACAGCCATGGGGTCCTGCAGACATTTGCTCTCGGTACTGCTGGCTTCTCACTTTCATTTTTATTAAAAAACTAACAAGGAGCATTAAGCAGCTCCCTGCTTAATTTCCCATATAAAAGCAATAGTTTCGAACAGCCCACTGGTGGAGTGATATTTAAATGCAAAATGCACAGCTGTGCCAAATGTATGCGCCAGAGCAAAAAGGGTTTTCTAATATGACAGGTTAATACCATGGATTTTTATTTCATTTGCTACTGAAACAGCTAATCAGAGAGGATTGGACTTGTGGAAGCAGAGGTGAAACTGGGTAGTTTAGAGACAAAGGACACAGCTTGTCAACTCTCTATGGGTTTAATATTATGCTAGTACAGTGCTGCAGACTTGACCAAAAGTTACCCAATGGGAGAATTTGCATTGACCTGCCACATTTATCTGGGGTATCTAGAAGCTTCCTTCACAGGAATGCTATGTGAGCCATGGTTCCACCGCCCACATGCTCAGGCCCTGCCTCTCTCCTACCTGATAAGAACAAAATTATATGAAGGCAAAAGCTAGAAGAGATAATACAGAAGAAATCTTTAAAAACTCATACCAGTCTACATAGTTGGCTTCTCATTGGATCTGGATAGAAGGATACATAGTAACGTGAATAATTGTAGAAAAGAGAATTCCCTTAGCAAAGATTTCATGAAAACTCTGTGCATTTCAGGCAGTTATATCAGATGACCAGCTTAGCTCAGCTCAGCTTTATAAGGAAAACAATCTTTTAATTTCATTGTGAATAGATGTAGCTCTTAAGCTGATTCTGTTTCTTTAGGCCAGGTTTTCACAATGATCTTTCCTTTTCTTTGGTTCATTGTATACTCATCCTTTTAAAAAGTCAGTGAATGAATTATGATGCCTTCTGATAGGAACCTTGGCAAAACTCTCAATAGTTTTTGAAATTTAGGTAAAAGTTGTAATTATGTTGTTCATACAAGTTAGTCCTGTTTTTCCTTTTGAAGATCAAGGCATTGTCAAGAGATGGTAAAATCAAACAAATAAGCAAACAAAAGTAACTTCCAATGTCAAAATAAATGTTGAAAAATATGCTTTGAATGTTCTACTTTTAAAATTTTTCTTGACTTGAAATGAATTTTTGCTTGGCTGCTGGGCACCTTCTCTAACGTCACTATCTGTATTCTAGCATTCCACTTTTAAGGTTCAGATCCACTGCTCTCTAGATGCCACTGGAAAACAAATAAAAGATTCTGACAAATATTTATTATAGTTTTTACATGGTAAAAGAAGGGTTAAGAGATTCGGATGTGAAAGATACTCCCAAGCCACACATCTGAAGAAAGCAACATACTGAAAGATCCACAGTAGTAGACAAAATACCACACCTAAAGAAAGGAGAAATTTGTTTACTTAAAGCTTAGGGAACAGTCCCTTGCTTTAAAATTAAATCATTTCTGCTCAGCTTCCCTAGACAAACATCATGAAGGGACTATCTGAGGATCTGAGTGATGTTTTCAACAAAAATTGACAATGTCCATTTACAGATTACTTATTTCATACAGATTCTACTTCTCTAAGCTAAGACATAGGAGGTTAACTGTCTAAGATGGCAAAAATAAATAAATAAGAATAAAAAGGAAAAAGAGAAAGAAAAGAAAGGTAAAAGTAAAATATATGTATAGAAATAAACTGTTATAGGGTTGAACAAAGGAGAAAGGCTGTTAACATTTCCAGAAGAGGAAGCAAGTAGATCACTATAGTTTCTTCAAGGAGAAACTTGATTTATAATTGACCCTGAAAAGATGTTTTCATTTAGTTTGGTTAAATGGTATAATGCAGCACCTGAACACTGAGCCCAGGACACATGTAGACAACAATGCTTGCTGTGATTTGGTGTCTACTGAATGCCAGGTATCATACGAAGTGCTTTGTGAAAAATGAACTTCAAAAATCTTATTTACTCTTTGAGATGACTTAAGTCAGCAATGAGAATAGATGGAGTATTATATTTAGATGTGAAGCCTTATATTTAAAATGTGGTTACTGCCAAGTTATAGCTCTTTATATTTTAACTTTTTCCTCTCACAATCTTTTCTCCTGTTCCTTTGTTTCTGAGTGTTACTCCATCATTCCTAGAATACACAATCTGCATGCCAATAAAATAGTCCTTTGTTCAATGTCCAACATCCAGGATGTATGAGGAACTCAAATGAGCTATCAGAACAAAAAAATAATCCTATTAAAAAGTGGAGCAAACACTTCTTAGAGGAAAACACAAGGGATCAACACACATATGAAAAAATACTTAGTATCACTAATCAGAAATGCAAAGCAAAACTGCAATGAGATACCATCTTACACCAGTCAGGATGGCTATCATTAAAATGCCAAAAAACAACAGGTGCTGGTTAGTCTGCAGAGAAAACGGAATGCTTTACACTATTGATTGGAATGTAAGGTAGTTCAACATTTGCAGAAAGCAGTTTGGAAATATCTCAAAGAACTAAAAGGAGAGCTACCATTCAACCCAGCAATCCTACTCCTAGGAGTATGCTCTTGGGACCCAAATTGCTCTTCAAAAAGAGACCTGCTTGTGCATGTTTATTGGAGTTCTATTCATAATAGCAAAAACATGGAATCAACCCAGATGCCATCAAAAGTGGACTGGATAAAGAAAATGTGGTACATCTACATGGAGGAATACTACAGAGCCATAAAGAACAAAAGCATGTTCTTTACTGCAACATGAATGCAACTGGAGACCGTCATTCTAAGTGAACTATCACAGAAACAAAAATCTGAATACCTTATAGTCCCATTCATAACTGGGCACTAAGCATTGGCACAGGCACAAAAACTGGAACAACAGACGCTGGGTACTGCTAAAGGAGGAAGGGTGGAGGAATAAGAAACACCAAACCACCCAATGGGTACCAACCCCACCACTGGTAGGGGGAGGACTCATCAGAAGCTCAAATCCTACCCCATGATTCTAAAATTTAAAAAGGAAAGAACGAAACAGCCCTTTGTTTGACTCCAGACAACAGAATTGAGAATTTGTTTAAATTCTGAGTATAAAATAATAGTTTACAAATAAATATACTTCACTTCTCCATTCATATTCTATTTTCCCTATTACTCCTTTTTAGCCATAAATGTTGACAGACTATGGTGCCGATTCACATACCTAAAACATTTATCTTTTTTCTTCTGGAGAGTTACACCGATAGTATTTTCCAAACTTGACTTGTGTCTTTGATTTAAATAATAACTGCCGAAATGTAAATTTTATTCTGATCCACTTGCATTAAAACTGGCTCTAGCAAGCAGACATCAGAAAGAGGACAGACTAGAAAGTCTTGGACCTTCTTTCTTTGCACAAACACCTCAATTCAGCGACAATTTTATGGTCAAATTCCTTTTGTGAGAAATCAGAAATTATTTCCCTGTACCCAGGAAAAATATAAAAGCAGACTCACTGAAGCCCATAAAGAAAATTAGTACAGCTTCTCATCAAAGACCCTGCCCACAGCACAGAGCCATATGATTAAAAAGAGATGCCTTAGCTCCCAGATTCACTCAGGGAGGGAAGGGGTTGGTTACTGTGTCCAGCATTCCAACTTTTCCCAGGGGATTTCCCCCCCCAAAATTGGTTTTTGTCTTGCCAGTCTTTGAGCTTTGATAGGTCTAGCCCAGTCTTGCTGCCCAGGACAGAATGGAGGGGATGGTTTGATCTAGGAGATGAAATTTATCATCCCTACTGCTCAGCACAAAAAGGGCAGATAAAAAAATGCCCACTCTCAGCTACTCCTTGTGGAGGGAATGAGTATATCCATGTGCTCAGTGTTCCAGCTTCTCTAGGTCTTCTCAAAAAAACTAACATCTGTCTCACCAATCTGGAATATCTAAATTCACATGCATCCAGCACAGTCTAGCCATCTGGAGGAGAACAGAGATACCAACTTGGGCTGTTAGACACCATGTTCTTTCCCTATTCCCACCTGTTACCTCAGCACAAAGTGGACAGACAAAAACCATAGGTACTTACTTCTCCCTGGAAGAAAGAAAGAGTTGATAAATGCACCCAGAATTTCTGTCCAGGCTGAGTGGTTATGGGTCATCTCCTAACCATGCCCAGTTTATGAACACTAGGGGAGGTGCTTTATTAGACTAATACACAGAAAATAACAGAGTAAAGAAAAATTTTAAAAATTAGGCAAAAATGTTCCAAAAAAAGTAACAAGATAAATCTCCAGAAACCAATTCTAACAAAATGGAGTCACATGACTTACTTAACAGAGAATTTAAAATAATAGATATAAAGATGCTCACCAAGGTCAAAATATCAATGCATGAACAACTGAGAATTTCAAAAAGAGGTAGAACATATAAAATGTACCAAAAATGGAAATGAACAGAATAACTGAATTGAAAATTTCACTAGAGGAGTTCAACTGCTAAATTGATCAAGCAGAAGAAAAGATCAATGAACTCAAAGACAGGTCACTTGAAATAATTCAGTCAGAGGAGAAAAAAAAGAATGAAAAGAGTACAGAAAGTGTAAGGGCATTAAAAACACCTATCAAGCAGTCCTGATATACATATAAGGGAAGTCATAGAAGGAGATAGAGAAACAATCAGAACACTTATTCAACTTATTCAGAGAAATAACAGCTACAATTTTCTAAATTTGGAAAAGGAAACTGACATTCTCATCAGTGAAGTTCAAAGGACACTGTTTATAATAATTCCTCCCAAAATCCTTACCAAAACGCATTATAATCAAATTATCGAAAGTCAAAAAGAAAGAATTTTGAAAGTAGTAGAAAAAAATGTAACTTGTCTCATATAAGGGAATTCCATGAGATTATCAGCAAAATTTTTATCAGCAACCTGGCAGTCCCAAAGGGAAAGGGAAGATATATTTAAAGTGGTGAAAGAGAAAACTGCAAGCCAAAAATATTATACCTCCAAAAAATAACATTCAAAAATGAAAGAGAGGTAAAGAATAATCCTGACAAACAAAAACTTAGAAAATTTATCACCAAAGACCTGTTTTACAAGAAATGCTAAAAGGTGTTCTTAAAGCTGAAACAAAATCACATTAACAACAACACAGAACATAAGAAAATATAAAACAGGCTGATAAAACAAATGCACAAATACAGAATACTTAATTACTAGGATGATAGTAGGTACATTCATGTTAATTTAGTATAAAAGTTTAAAGATACAATTGTTTTATTTTATTTTAAGTTTGTGGGGTAATGTGAGAACTTACTATAACGTAAATTGCATGCAAGTGAGGTTTGGGCTTCTAGCAAACTCTCTCCTCCTAGTAGTGAACCTGGCACACAATGTGTGGTTGTGTGCCCCTTATTTCTTCTTCTTTCCTCTCTCAATTAGCAGTGTCCAGGAACTGTTGTTCTCACCTTTGTGTTTGTGTGGCCAATGATCAGAGAATGTTAAGACTAAGAACATGAAGTATCCAGTTTTTTTGTTTCTGTGACAGTTCATTTAGAATGATTGTCTCTAGCTGCATCCATGTTGCTTCAAAGGACATGATTTTGGTCTTCTTTATGGCTGCATAGTATTTCATTGTGTATATGTACCAGATTTTGATTTTAGTTCACTTTTGATGAGCATCTGGTTTGGTTCCATGTTTTTGCTATTATAAAGAGAGCAGCAATAAATTTGCGTGTGCAGTTGTCATTTTGGTAGAGCAATTTACATTCCTCCTCAGAGTACATTCTCAGAAGTGGGGTTGCTGGATTGTATGATAGCTCAACTTTTTGTTCTTTGAGAAAAAGCCACAGCACTTTCCACAAAGGTTGAACTAGCTTAAATTTCTGCCAACAGTGTAGAAGTGTTCCCTTTTTTCCACATCCTCACCAAAATCTTTTATTTTTTTGACTGTTTAATGATAAAAATTCCTATTGGTGTTAGGCGGCATCTCATTGTAGTATTAACTTGCAATTCTCTGAAGATTAGCAGGCTGAGCATTTTTTTCATATGTTTGTTGGCTGCTTGAATGTCTTCCTTTGAGAGGTATCTTTTTCTGTCCTTTACCCACTCTCTACTGGGGTTGTTGCTGTTGTTGTTTCCTGTTGATTCATTTGAAGAGTTCCTTGTAGATCCTGGATGTTGAGCCTTTGTAGGATACATACTTTACAAATATTTTTTTCTCATTTTTGGACTGTCACTTTACTCTCTTGATGGCTTATATTGCGGTGCAAAAACACTTCAGTTTAATAAATTTTCACCTATAAATTATAGCTTTTGCTGCACTTGCTTTTGTGAACTGGGTCATGAATTCATTTCTTTTTTTTTTTTTTTTTTTTCTGAGTTGGAGTCTCACTCCGTCGCCCAGACTGGACTGCAGTGGCACATTCCGGGCCACCGCAGCCTGAACCTGCTGGGCTCTGGAGATCTTTCCTCCCCAGCCTTCCAAGTAGCTGGAACTACAGGCGTGCACTACAACACCCAGCTAATTTTTTTGATTTATTGTAGAGATGAGGTCTCGCCAAGTTGCCCAGGCGGGTCTCGAACCCGCGGGCTCAGGCAATCCTCTTACCTCAGCCTCCCAAAGCACTGGAATTACAGGCTGAGCCACCAATCCTGGCCCATTTCTTATTCTGATGTCCAGGAGAGTGTTCCCCAAGTTTTTTTCTAAGAGTTTATAGTTAGAAGTTTTACATTTAAGTTATTGATTCACTCAATTCTTATTCTGATGTCTAGGAAGGTGTTCCCCAAGTTTTTTCCTAAGACTTTATAGTTTGAGGTTTTACATTTAAGTTATTGATTTTTTTTGAGTTAATTTTTGTATGTGGTGATAGATAAGGGTCCAGGTTCGTTCTTCTTCGTGTAGCCAGTTTTCCTAGTACTGTTTGCTAAATACGCTTTCCTTTCCTCAATGTTTTTGTCAGTTTTGCCAAAGATTAATTGGTTGAAGGTCCTTGGTTATATTTTTTGATTCTTTATCATGTTCCATTGTCTATGAATCTATTCCAGTACCATGTTATCTTGGTTATTATAACCTTGTAGTAAAGTTTGAAGTCTGGAAATGTGATGCTTCCAGCTTTCTTCCTTTTGCTGAGGAATGCTTGAGCTACTCAACCTCTGCATTGCTTCCATATGAATTTCTGTATTGTCTTTTCTAGGTATGTGAAAAATGATACTGGAAATTTGATGGGAATTCCATTGAATCTGCAGATTGCCTTGGGTAGAATGAATATCTTGATACTGAATCTCCAGAAGCTTGGGATGTTTTTCCATTTGTTTGTGTCAGCCTTGATTTCTTCAAGCAGTGATTTTTAGTTCTCGTTATAAAGGTCTTTCATCTCTTTGGTTAAGTGGATGCCAAGCCATTTTATGTGTGTGTTTGACTATTAGAAATGTAATTGTTTTCATATGTTTGTTTGAAGACTCAAATAAAATCATAAAGGAAAGAAAAGATATTGTGCTGACACTGGAGAAGTACAAATAATTATAAAAGACTGCTATGAACACTTATATGCCAACAAGCTGGATAACTTAAAACAAATTAATAACTCCTAGAAATATACCACCTATCACAGCTAAATCATGAAGAAATAAAATTATAAAGAAACCTGTAAGTGGTATAAAAATTGAACCAGCAATTAAAAACCTTCCAACAACAACAACAAAAACCCAGGACCTGATGGAGTCACTGTTGAAATCTACCAAATATTTAAGAATAATTAATGCTTACCTTTCTCAAGTTCCTCCAAAAATCTGAACAGGAGAGAGTAGCTCCAACTTATTTTTTGAGTTTAACATTATCAAAGTCATATAAAGACACCATGGGAAAAGACTACAAGTCAATATCTCTAATGAATATAAATGCAAAAATATTCGATAAAAATAGTTGCAATTTGTATTCCACAAGTACATTAAAATGATTATACACAATTGCCAAGTGGGATTTATTCCTGGGATGCAAGGATGGTTGTGCATATAAAAGTCAATTAATGTTATATTAACATTAACAGGATAAATAATAAAAATCACATGATCATCTCTATGTATGAATAAAAAGAATTTAACAAAGTTTGCCACCTTTGATAAGATTTTTTAATCTAAAAACTCTCAAAAGACTAGGAATGGAAGGAAAATATTGCCACATAATAAGACCATATATGAAAAGCCCACAGCTAACATCACACTCAATGGTGCAAAACTAAAAGCTTTTCCTCTAAAATAATGACTAAGGAAACAATGCCCCTCTCTCAACTTCCATTACACCTATTCCACATAGTACTGAAAGTTTAGCCAGAGCAATGAGACAAAAAGAATGAAAGAAAAGAAAAGGAAAGAAACAGAGATTCCCAGAAGATGATGCGATTAAACCCATCAGAGTGCATGAGTCTCAGTATGGATGAGTGCACATAAGAATGAATGGGTGAATGCGTATAAGGATGAATCTCTCTGTGTGTGTAGGTGTGCAAGTGAGTGAGTCAATGGCAGCCTGGGAAAGGACATGGGAAAAATCATCCAGGGTTCCCCTGCTGAAGTCTCTGCCATCTACCACTGCTCTGAATTCAGTGCCACCAGTACACAGGAGCATCAGCCATTCTCAGGGCATTTCTCCAAAAGAGGCAGCAGAGATCAGCTTCCTCTCAACACCTGGCACCTGGCCTGACACCACCACCTGTGGTGACAGGTTGGATATTGGCAGCAGGGACCATGGAGAAAGCACAGGGAGAAAATTTGGAGCTGAGTCCCACCAGAGAAGACATGAGCTGTTGCCATTTTCTCTGTCCTGGAACCTGAACAGAGATGTGCTCCAGTTCTCCCATTACTGAGCAGCCTGCATCCTGTGACTGAGAGGCAAACTCTGCATTCCTCTAGGATTGATCATTGTTGGCCCAGAGAAGATATTCCAGGTGCATGATACCTGGAGAGGCAAGGGTGATGAGGACTCCCAGAAATCCCACCCCTGCACTGGGCTATTTACAGGATGACAGATGCAACTGGAGTGGGAGACCTAGCAACAGATGAGTAGAAGAGAGACTTGAACTTTTCTAGTCCCCTTCTTCCAGCAGTTTGTGGGGCATCTGACCTACATGGAGAGCCTGATTGGCCCAGTGGAGAAGGTAGGTAGAGCAACCACAAAAACCTTTCCCTGACTGCACAAAGAACAAGGAAGAAGTCTAGAGACCGAAGCCCAATCCCACCCACAGCCAGCCAAGAGCAGTGGTGCTCAGGACATGCCAGCAAAAAAGGAACCAAAAGATCCAGAAACAGCCACAAGTGGGAGCACAAGACTAAAAAAAAAAAAAAAAAAAAGTTTTTTCCCTCCTTCTTTTTTCATATATGGGTATATATGAGGTTGAATGTATCTTTGGGTTTTTTTGTTTGTTTGTTTACCCAGTTATTTGATTACTTGTTTGTTTTCCCTTTTCTTCTTTTTTCTCTTCATTTTTCTCCCTTCTCCCTTCTTTCTTTTTCTGTATTTTTCCTTTCTCTTATGTCATTTTGGTTTGGGGGGTATGCATACAATCCCACCACATGGACATATGGTGAGGTGGTGGGAAATATGTTCTAGGGCAGCCACACCTCAATCAGCAATTACTGTGATCTACAAGCAGCTTCTGAACCTTAACTCTCCCTATTATACTTTGTTCAAATCTCAAAACTGAAAAAAGACAGCACAGCCCCCCATCCGCAGTCTGGCTTCAAAATTGAATGAATCCAGAGGCTTTACCTAGGAAAGAATAGGGGATTCAGCAAACAGAAATGAAAGCTATCCACTCTCTCACTAAGCAACATGATTAAAGAGGGGGGGGGGGGAAACAAAAAGAAAAAAATCTGTCACAAATGAAGAAGAATCAATGGAAGGACATGGGTACCCTCAAGACCCCTAGAAAGATAGTGACTGAGAATACAGACTTTGGAACTCAAACAACAAAAGGTACCCAGAAATACTCTTCTCAGAACACAAATCCAGACATCAAAGTATGCGTGCAGAGGATGAATATCATTAAAAATGTCAGCGAAACAGAAAGCTGGTTCTTTGAAAGGATAAACATGATTGATGGACCACTAGCCAGATTGACCAAGAAAAAGGGAGAAAAATTCCAAGTAAACACAATCAGAAATGCAAAAGATCAAATCACAACTGACTCCGAAGAAATACAAAAAGTTATCAGAAGCTACTACACACACTTGTATGGAAACAAATTTGAAAACCTAAACAAAATGGAGGACTTTCTAATATTACACAACTTCCCATGGTTTATACAAGAAGAAAATAAGAACCTAAACAGATCAAAAACAACCCAGGAAATTGACATCATAATAAGAAAACAACCTACAAAGAAAATCATGAACCAGAAAGCTTTCCAGCAGAATTCTACAAAGCACACAAGGAGAAGCTGATACCCATCCTATTGAAAGTATTCCAGGTAATCGAGAAAGATGGAACTCTTCCCAAATCATTTTATGATTCTAACATCACACTGGTTCTCAAACTGGGTAAAGATCCTACTAAGAAAGAGAACTACAGGCCAATATCCCTGATACACATAGATGCAAAAATTCTCAACAACACATTTCAAAAATGATCCACCATGACCAACTAGGATGAATCCCCGGGATGTAGGACTGGTCAACATCTGCAAGACCAAAATGTAATTTAATACATCAACAGATGTAAAAACAAGAAACATGGCTGGGCTTGGTGACTCAACCTGTAACCTCAGCACTTTGGGAGGCTGAGGCGAGTGGATTGCCTGAGCCCACAGGTTCGATACCAGCCCGGGCAACTTGGCAAGACCTCATCTCTAAAATAAACAAATAAATAAATAAATAAATTAGCTGGGCGTGGTGACACACACCTATAGTTTTGGCTACTTAGGTATATCGCTTGGCTCTGGCAGACAGATCACCGGAGCCCAGCAGGTTGATGCTGGGGTGGCCATGAGTGTGCCACTGCACTCCAGTCTGGGTGATGGAGTGAAACTTGAACTCAAAAAAAAAAGAAAGAAAAACAAGAAACACAATAATATAGTATTAGACACAGAAAAAGCTTTTAACAAAATCCAATATCCATTCTTACTAAAAAACCTTGAACACTTAGGTATCAAGGGAACACAACTCAAAATAGTAAGAGCCATCTACAATAAACCCAAAACTAACATATAACTAAATGGACAGAAGCTGTAAGCATTTCTTCTGAAAATCAGAACACAGCAAGGCTATCCACTCTCACCCCTCCTGTTCAACATTTTGTTGTAAGTCCCAGATAGAGCAATCAGACAAAAGAAGCAATCGGGTGTCCAAACAGGAAAAGAGAAAATAAAGTTACCCCTCTTTGTGGACGATATGATCTTATACCTGGAAAATCCAAAGGAATCTGTCAAAAACCTCCTTGCACTGATAAAGAACTCTGGCAGTCTCAGGGTACAAAATCAATGTGCAAAAGACAGTTGCATTTTTATACACCAACAACAAATAGGCAGAGAACAAATTAAAAAGCACAATCCCCTTCATAATCGTCACAAAAAAGAATATACCCTTGGCCTCTTCCTAACCAGAGAAGTGAAAGACCTTTACAACAAAAACTATAAAACACTGCTCAAAGAAATCAAAGAAGAAACAAATAAATGGAAAAATATATCTTGCTCATGGGTTGGGAGAATCAACATTGCTAAGATGTCCATCCTACCCAAGGCAATCTACAGATTCAATACAATATCCATTAAATTACCATCATCATTCTTCTCAGACCCGGAAATGAAAAAAATGACAATATAGAAATTCATATGGAAACCCAAACAGCCATGAATAGCAAAACAATCCTCAGCAAAAGAATCAAAGCAGAAGGTATCACACTCCCAGACTTTAAACTTTAATATAAGGTTGCAATAACCAAAGCTGCCTGATATTGGTACAAGAACAGGCATATAGAACAATGGAACAGGATAGAGATTCCAGAGGCAAAACTTCAATTTCTCAACCAACTCATATTTGACAAAGCCTCCACCAACAAGCACTGAGGAGAGGAGAATGTATTCAATAAATGGTGCTGGGAAAATTGACTGACCACATGCAGAAGAATGAAACAGGACCCCTACCTATCACCATACACAAAAATCACTCTAAATAGATCAAAGACCTAAACATAAAACCTCAAACTATAAGAATCTTAGAAATGCAGGAGACACCCTTACAGAAACTGGAAGAGGCAACAATTCCTGATCAAAACCACAAAGCCCGTGCCATAAGAGACAAGACAGACTAAAGGGACCTCATCAAGCTGAAAACTTCTATAAATCAAAAGAAATCATCAAGAGAGTGTGGAGACAGAACACAGAATGGGAAAAAATGTCAACTGTATATTTGACAAAGTCCTAATGTCCAGGATCTACAAGAAACTCAAATGTGCTGAAAGGAAAAAAATCAACAGCCCTATGAAAAAGTGGACAAATGACAAGAAAACATATTTCTCAAAAGAAGACGTACAAGCAGCCAACAGACACATGAAAAAATGCTCAGTCTCACTAATCATCAGAGAAATGAAAATGAAAACCACATTAAGATACCATCTAACTCTAGTAAGAATGGCCATCATTAATAAAACAAAAAGCTACAGATGTTGGTGAGGATAGGGAAATAGGGAATGCTTCTACACTAGTGCATACTAGTCCGGTCTCTATGGAAAACAGTCATTTCTAAAAGAACTAGAAATTGACCTTCCATATGACCCAGCAATCCCCCTTCTGGGAATATTCCTAGAAGGAACTGAAATCATTCTACGAAAAAGATATCTGTATATGACTATTTATTGCAGCATTATTCACAATAACAAGCACATGGAACCAATCATACTACCCATTGAAAGAGGAAGGGATAAAAAAAATGTGATACATATACATGATGGAATATTAGGCAGCCATAAAAAAGGGCAAAATTATGGACTTTGCAGCAACTTGTATGGATTTATAATCTATCATACTCAGGTGATCTATCACAGAAACAAAGAACTGAGTACCGCATTTTCTCACTCATAAGTGCACTCTGAACATCTAGCATAATACTACAAGAAAGGAATTGACAGTAGTGGGACAGTGCAAGGGGGTGGTGCATATAACAACAATAGGGATGTCTGATCCTAATCCAGGCAAAGTGAGGTTGACTGGGGGGCCCAAACTTCACCTGCATGTAAACCACTTATGTACCCAGTCTTGACTTGTATCCCACATCTTTAAACAAAAAAAAGGAAAAGAAACAAAAGGCATTCAAATTGAAAAGGAAGAAATAAAATTATTCCTATTTGCCAAAAACATTATCTTTTAAATACAAAACTCAAAAGACTCCACAAAAAAAACAAAAAACAAAACAAAACAAAAAAACCAAACTAATCTGTTTTTTAAGTTTTGGAACAAACAAACAAATGCAGTAAAGTTGCAGGATATAACATCAACATACAAACATTAGTTCTGCTTATATATGCTAACACTTAACTATTTAAAAAGAACATTAGAAAAACAAATTCATTATTCATTGCATCAAACAGTAGAATGCCTAGGAATTATCTTATAGAGGTTAAAAACCCATATACTGAAAACTACAAAACAATGTAATACCTATCAAAATCTCAGTGGCATTTATTTCAGAAGTTGAAATCAATAATTCTAAAATTTGTATGTAATCACAAAAGATTCTGAACAGACAAGGATCTTGAGAAAGAAAAACAAAGACGGAAGCATGGCTCAGCCTGTAATCACAGCTCTTCGGGAGGCTGAAGTGAATGAATTGCCTGAGCCTGCAGATTCGAGACCAGCCGGGGCAAATTGGCTACCTCTTCTCTACAATAAATCAAAAGTTAGCCAGGTGTGGTAGCGTGAGCCTGTAGTTCCAGCTATTTGGAAGGCCGAGGCAGAAGGGTCACTGGAGTCCAGCAGGTCGACGGTGGGGTGGCCGTGAATGCACCACTGCACTCCAGCCTGGGCAACAGAGTGAAACTCGAACTCAAAAAAAAAAAAAAAAGAAAAGAAAAGAAACAAAATACAAAGATGGAAGCATCACACTTTCTTATTTCAAAGCATATTGCAAAGCTATGGCATAGACAAACATCTACACCAATGAAACAGAATAGATAGCCAAGAAACAAA